>JAODAL010040903.1:0-36422 GCA_025379985.1 Phyllomedusa bahiana
GCACGAGGGATGCTTCGGGGCTCTCCCCCTATTGGACCCTCGCTCCCCGGCCAAAAGGGGAGCCTTTTTCCCCCACATTGAGGGGGAAGACAAACCAAATACTATAGGAAATCCCCTAATCATTGGGCTCTGCCTATGTGGCATCGTCCCTCCTCTGACAGGCTGCCCGGGGGGGTTCCTCAGCGCTCATATACTCCCGGGCTGCGGGGGGAAGGTGGGGGGAAAGGAATCCGCTCCATCATATAACCAAAGTCTGGAGTCACTTGACATTTCCTTCCCCGCCTAGTGAGGAGGGCCCCCACACCCAACGGGGGACCTGGAGCGGTCTCTGAACCACATTTTGTGGCCTTTTTTGGACAGCACTCTGCCACCTAGTTAAAGACCGCTGGACTACGGGCACCAAACGGATTGTGCCGCAACTTCCCGAGTTTGCAGGGGAAAGCTGCCCTTTCCCCCATATGTGGCATCGGGGGTGTTCATGCGGGGGGGGCCATCGTTACCCCGGGAGAACCCCTTGCCAGGGGAAAATGTAACCTGACCTTTGTCAAGTTTAATCAGGGTGGATCACCAGGATTTCCACACACCAATCCCTTGGGCGTCATCTGGGTTCAAACACCTCCTCAGCCACTATTTATGCCGCCACCCACCGATGCCACACTCTGCTGACTTTTTCTCCTCTGCCTACCCCATCTTTCCGGGGACGGTATTGCCACCCACTCAACATCTTCATTGTCCCACCTATGACCTCTCTCCCTGTCTGTTCCGGCATCCACACTGGCATTGTCCACTGTCTCCTCAGCGCTGCGGGGCTGCTCCCTTTTCCTCCACACTGTTCATTGTGCCACTGCCTACCTTTTGGCTGTGCCGTGACCTCCCCTCATCATTGTCCACTCTGTGGTTTCCCTCCGCTTTCCACCTCCAAATTCATTGTGCCACTGCCTGATTCATCGGTGCTGTCGTGACCTCCACACTGTGTGTTTTGGCCACTCGTGCCTAATCGTTTTGCCGCCTCCGAATTCTTGTCCACTGCCGATCTCATGCTGCCTGTGTGACCTCCACACTTATCATTGTCCCACCTGGGGCCCTAATACTTTTAGCCCCCTCCAGAATTCTTGTGCCACCCCATCCATACTGCTGCGCCGTGACCTCCACACGTGTGAGGGCCACTCGGGGCCTAATATTTTTTGCAGCCTCCATAATGTCATTGTGCCACTGCCTACCTCATACGCTGCCCTTACCTCCGCTCTCATCTTGTGCCCTCTGTGGTTCCTCTTTTTTTGAAACCCTTTCAGAATGTCTTTGTCACTGCCTAACCTAGCGCTGGCTCCCGCCCCCTACACTCGTCATTAATGTTCCACCTGAGCTCTAGCTTTTTTTTTTCCATTTTCCCGGGCATGATTTTATCGGGCTAATTCCCCGGGGTTTTTTTTGGTCATTTTTGCCCTTAATGCCCAAATTTATAGTAAGCGATTCTAAAGCGGGGGCAGTCATCGCGTGGTCATACTAAAACAAAAACATTGTATGAAGACAAACGGGGCCCCTCTGCAATTTTAAGCGGGCACAACATTCACACACCCGAGGCTCGTGCACCGGGAATAGCGCTTTTTAACCGATTCGGCCGAATAATTCGACCGTTTTATTTTTTGGGAAAATTGGCGAAGTGACCAAATTTAATTTTTGAAAATTCCCCATCTCAAAAATAGGCCCCAAAAAATTTGTAACAGGGTAAATGCCCCCAAATTACTAGGCAAAACATGGCCCTCTATTAACTAGCGGGTAATAAAATAAAAAATACCAGTACTCACCTTTTCCCCCCTCTCCCATCTTTTTCCTGACACAGAAAACTTTCCTGCCTGTGCCCAGACTCCCAAATTAATCCACAAGCAGGGAGCATCCGCTCTCTCCCCCATGGGGAAACTTCACCTGTATTGCACATACATTGAAAGACCATCATGCTCCACTTACAGCGCACCGGGGCCCGGGGAGGTTCGGGGGACCGGGAAAAATTTTTGGGGGTTTTCCCCAGATAAATCTGCCTCGACCCCCCTGGCCAGACATTTGAACTCCCCATTTTCTTTTAAAACCCCATGCTGCTGTAATTTTGCTCACAGGAAATTTTTTTGACTAATAAAAAAATATCCCCTTTTCAAAGAAAGCAGGGCTAGGGCTTTACAATTTGACACATAAATGTAAGAAATACTTTTCATTTATGACAGCGAGGAAAAATTTCCCTTAGGGGCATTCCTTTTATATGTAATGCTTTTTTTAGGTTGGGCTCTGCCAATTTCCCCCCATGTTTCATTTTAAAACCCGTGTTTTTTCAAACATATATGTTCAATTGTTTAATATCGGAGCTACATTTCTTGTAGATCAGCATATGTTCATGTGACAGCAATGAAAAAAATGACTCATAATGGCAGAATTTTTTCTTATAAATGATTGGGCCCAAATTTTTTTTGTAGGTTCGCAGGGTTGGGCCTTAGTACATGTGGCTCAGCTCCCGATCCCAGGGAAATTTGGGTACATGCCAGTGTAGCGATTTCCTCCTTTTTCAGAAAGAGTGGGGGCCCCCGATGAACATCCACAGTTCCACAACGAATGATGACTGCATGATCTGGGTCTTTAAAACCCCCCAAAAAACCGCAGGCAGTCTGGGTTATTTTATTTGTAACGAGGGGAAAAGTCAACCCTTACATTGGAAAAAGGTTTTTTTTTTTTTTTTTTTAAAAAGGGTTTTGTAAAAATACCCTCCCTCCCAAGTCCTTTCTGCCTTTTGGGGGGACAAGGGGAAAAAAAAAACATAAGATAAATAATCGGACTGGATGCTAAGGGTTTAAACCCGCAGAAAATACCGTCCATATTGACAAATTTTTTGGCCAATAAAAATATGGTAAAATGATTTTTTTTAAAAAAAGGAAAAGACTCCTCCATCTTCACAATAAATCATAAATACCCAATTCAATAAGGGTGATTCCACCAGAATACCCTGTGGAGATGTGGGGGAAAAAAAACATCATCACAAATTCCCCAAAATCACTGCCCAGGGAACAAATTAGCTTCAAATATCCAAACCTAAATTTTTCCTTTTTGTCAATAATAAACAAATCCAGCTTTTTTTTATTAAACCCGTTCGGGTCCCCCAAGATCAAAACATCTGAACTCTTTTTGAGGGTATTTTTGAAGCTGCAGTAGGGGAAAAACGGCCATCATTTACATATGGGCTGTCCAAAGAAGATGGGATTGTTTATTATCATTTCCCACCTTTTTCGATTTCTTATACACACTCGTGAGGGCCAACTACAACTTGGGGAAAAGCTTTCATGCTTCCCCGCTGAAAACCCCAAACCCACAACTTGGTGGAAAAACCTTTTTTTTCCCCGTGAGCCCTAACCCTAAATAGCTTGTGGGAAACCTTTTTAAACTTCCTTTTTGAACCCAACCCTACAAAACTTGGGGGGGAAGCCTTTATCTTCCTATGAATCCTAACCTTATCACCTTCATGTTTTTTGTTTCCCTCCATTCGAGTGCAAGATCAATGGGTTTTGGAAATTTCAGGGGCTCTTCTTAACGACCCGATCACCTTTCACCAAAGCTGTGGGTTTTTTTCCCAAATAGCCCCCCCTGGTTATAGGGGGTGGAAAAAAAAAAATGTAAAAACCCCCCGAGGTTTTTCTAACTTTTTAGGGGGACAACTGTAAAAAAAAATAAAAACATTATTAGTGTTTAAGTTTTTTTAGCTTAATCAGAAGGGATTAAGCTATTTAGCAAAAACTGACACAGGGATCTAATTTATTTCTATATATTAAAAAAAAACATTTTTATCTTTAACAGTTTTAACATGAGTTTTAGTATCCTGACTCATTACAGTTATACTACTATCTAACAAAAAAAAAATACCATACATCTCATAACAGTCGATCATCCGTCATCAGAAAAACTTCAGTCCTGTTTAGTTTACATAAATAACATATAAGCAATTAGAATCCAAACCATATTGTGTCTTATAATAGCTCTATGGCTATGAGTAATATACCTATTATCACAAATGTGGACTCTATGAGCCGGACTTAAGAGCTACTACATATAACTCTTACATATTGAAGGGGTTGTACGGTTCATTGTTTTTATTTTTATTAATTAGGTTCTCTATTGCCTAAACAGGCGCTATATACTTTAATTACATTTATATGGTTTTTATTGTTTTTTGACATTATTTCTGTAATACTTTAAATGGCTTTAAGTATTGAACGATCCCATCAGAACCTTCGATTCTTTCCTACTACAGTCGTGCGTTGTTGAAACTAATAGAAGCAATGACCTCCTGACTAGAGCACATGCTCAGTAGATAACTATCTGCTGGACATGTGTGGTAGTCAGGAGGTCGTCGTTTCTGTAATGTAGCCGTCCACAGCCTTCCCCAAAAACAGTTTCACACTACTTTGTATAGTGTGACGTTTCATTCGGAGAGGGTGGTATAGAGGCACCATCCAGCCTGCTGACTAGTGCACAATCCCACAATAATTAATCTACTATGCAACATGTCTACTTAGTCAGCAGAACAGACTTCTATAATGTAGCTGCATAGCATCCTCTCAGAACAAAACATTGCACTATACAAAGTCATGTAAAAACTGTGTTCACAGCTTAGTGGGAGGCCTCTAGGCTTCCTGCTTCATCCTCGGTGATCATAAGAGAGATTCTCCAAGCCCTGATAACTACATGAGCTGTGGGTCATAACATCCTCAGATCATTCTGCAGCTAGTGCGAGGTTAGTATAGTCCCCTTATAACTGGAGTAAATATGTCAGCAGAATTACTGGAGAAATCAGAAATAAAAAATAAAACAAGTTACAAAATATCCCCCCTTACCTTAAGGGAGGACCAATGTGTAACATAAAATAAAATAATAAAAATAAAAAGACAGGACAAAATAATAGAATAACTGGACATCCCAATCTGCAACTTTTAAACAGTTTTGACACATGAGGCCGAGGATCATATACTATCATATACTATTATATACTATTTTATAAAGATATAAAATACGGTAAGCTCATCTGAGTAAAGTCCTCCTCATCAAGACGTTTCTTCAGCCCTGTTTAATGACAAGAATTATATAAAAAAATGATAAATCCTATCTATGGCAGGGTGTAATACAGTAGTGGCAGACCTTGAAGACTTCATTACACCTCTGGCTGCAAGGCCCACACCACTGACCCCACCATTTCAATGTGGCTTGGAAGACTTTAGGAAGCTTTGCAATGCCAGCTCTACATAGGTACAGTATCAGCTTCTTACCATAAATCATGCTGCGATCTTGCATTAAACTCTATAGATGACTAAATACTTGTGATTCCTGTGAAATTATTCTGTGTTGCGAGGTTTCTCTGTTATTCCTTGAAACTCCAAAGTTGTTATTTCATAGGGAACACAGGTACCAACTAATAGACATAGTCAGGAGATGTCACAGGTTCTCCTTAAACACTCATGGCCCTCTAAGATGCATCATATGCAGATGGATCTATGACTTTGTACATAATGAGTATTTGATACAGAAGACCCTCCAATATTCCTTATGCAACATGTGTCCCCATTAATTACTGTAAGCAAATTGAAGCTATATTTTAGAAAGCAGACCCTTAATGTTAACCCTTGAATTATCCCAGGTATGTTATTATTTCAAATAAAGCAACGTCAATTACTATGGAGAGTAGAAAGTCCAGGACCAGAGAATGTGCACAATAAATACCTACCAGTGTTTATAATAGTAATATGACAGTTACTATCCTCTGGAGATTGACGGTGGGGGGGAGAGGGGCCATTGGATGTTTGTATTGGGGTAAAAGTTAAAATTTGATCTTACAACAGATAATATGTCTTAACCTTGCTTTGTAATCATTTTATACGGCACCAATAGAAAGTGTATGTTTAAAAACATAAAGAACAAAAAAACAACGTCATCCCATATATCTGCATCCCACCCATCGGTCGGCTAAAAGTGGACAGTGGGTATGGAAAGTATCAGACCCCCTTAACCTTTTTTCACTTCTATTCACTTTCTATCATTGTTGCACACCATTTGTGTAAGGACCAAAAAGTTAAATCTTTGCCATTAAAGTACTCCAACACCACCACCACCATGTTTCACTGTTGTTGATTGCTTGCAGGTGATGACCGTATCTGTTTTCTTCTCCACACATACCACTTACAATTAACACCAAAAAGTTCAATCTCGTTCTCATCAGACCAGAGAATCTTATTCTTCATAGTCAGGGAGTCCTCTCAATGTGTTTTCTTGCAAATTGTATCGGGTTTTCACATGTTCTGCACCTGAGAGAGGCTTCTGTCGCACACTCTAACCATAAAGCCCGACTGGTAGGGCTGCAGTGATAGTTGACTTTGTGAAAACATTCCCCATCTCCCAAACTGCATCTCGAGCTCAGCCAAGTGGTCCCTTGGGGTTCTTCTTTACCTCGCTCATCAAGGCACTTCTACTATGGATTGCTTATTTTGCTGACGGTCCAGGTCCGAGGAAGATTGTGGTCATCGCAAACTTCTTCCATTTTAGGAATATGGAGGCCACTTGTGCGTCTTAGGAACCTTGAGTGCTACAAAATTCTTTGTAACCTTGGCCCAGATCTGTGCCTTGCCCCAATTCTGTCTCAGAGCTCCTTTTGGCATTTACGTTAGACTTCATGTTTCTCATGTGCTCTGACAATGCACTGTGTAGGTCTTATATAGACAGGTATGGCCGTTCCTAATCAAGTCCAGTCAATTATTTAATTAAACAACAGCTGACTCCAATGAAGGAGTAGAACCATCTCAAGATGATCCAGAAGGATGGACACATGTGAGTTAAATATGAATGTCACAGCAAAGGGTCTGAATACTATGCCATTGTGATATTTTCAGTTTTTCTTGTTTAATAAATTTTCAAAAATTCTACATTTCTTGATTTTTTCTTTCAAGATGGGTGCAGAGTTTATGTTAATGAGCAAAAAAATTAACTTTTTGGATCATACCAATGGCTGCAATGAAAGCAAAATAAAAAAATGTAAAGGGGACTGAAATTTTCCGTACCCCCTGTAACCCAGTATAATCTGTCCACAATAAAAAGGAGGAGCACTATATTATCTGATTCCACAAACTCACTTGATGTAGGGAGGCTGGTCAGCCAGGTGTTTTCTTATACTTTTCATTGCTATAATAAGAAGCAATACACTGGTAATTGCTGTATAATCAGATTAAAACCTACAGAAATATCATGTAAATTGACAAATCATGGCCAAATTAATCTATGATAACAAGATCATGTGTTTGATGTTAGAAAATAATAATATATAATACCGTAAATAATTACATTTTTCTATGAGTACATACCTGAATACACATGGTGCAGATTTCACCATAGATTTTTTTTTTTTTATCCCATCTGTTTGGAAAAGTGGAAAAAAATCATCATCACAAATATTCCCACAACAGTCACAGTTCTTTGCCAAAAATCAGCTTCAAGTATAAATTGTCCCTTGATGCCCAAAACAACCACAGAATCCAGCATTTTGTTATCAAGAGAACCTGTCACATGGATTTATGCCGCCCTTGCCTGAGGGACACACAAGCTAGTGGAAAACACAACAAGACATGCTGTTTCCAGCACGTCCCTTATTTCTGAAACATGCTGTTGCTACTCAGAGTAATAATGCATCAGATCTAGCATTTATTTTCGAGATTGAGAGAGTCCAGCTTATTCTTGAGCAGGGTTAGCCCCTCCCACCCATGACTAGCCCCGCCCACACATGGCTGAGATTTATTCAACCTTTTACTTTGAATAGGTGGAAACGTGAAAACTTTCAGTGGTTTACCTGGAACACACAGTGTTTGGGGTAAAAATACACAAAAGGTTTTGGATTGGGTCATACCTGCATCTTAAAGTAACTGACAGGTTTCCCTTTAAAATAAAAAAAAAAGTGTTTATAAAAAGGGATCCTGTCACATAGTTTAATGCCCCCTGTTGCGTGAGGACAGCACAAATAGTTGACAGACCTGTCTGCTCCCGAGCACTGTTCCCTTATTCTGTAAGATGCCTGTAAGTTTTACGAGCATTTACCCCTCAAATCTTATACATGAGTAGGAGTATTAGCCCCGCCCACCAAAGACTAGGCGTTGCCCATTACAGTTATTCCCAATGTTCTACCTATTTCAAACTAATAAGGTTTTCAGTTGAGCTGAGCCCTCAGGTGGACCGGGTTAAGAAAAATACTGACTCTTTCCGAATGACTCTTCTGGCTGAAAACTGCAGATTTTTGAGCATTAAATACACAAAACTACAGCATCTACAGAATAAGGACACACTCCGCACTGGAAACAAGCATGTCTGAAACTAGCATGTTCTTGCCCTCAGCAGCCAGTGGGCATAATCTATGTGACAGGTTCTCTTTAAAGTGAAAACAAAATATATTTATTAAAAGTTCTAATCACCCCGCTTTTGTCATTTTACAAATAAAAAACATGAAATAATAAAGAAGAAATTACATGTATTTGGAATTTCTGCATCTGTAAAAGTCGGATCTATTAAAATATAACATAAATTATCCTGTATGTTGAACACAGTAGAAGAAAAAATTCCAAATGCCAAATCTGAGGTTTTTTTTGGTCATTTCACGTACCTAAAAATTTGAATAAAAGTGATAAAAAAGTCACATGTATTTGACCCTGGTACCAATAAAAAGTAGACTTCAGCTCGTATAAAATGTGCCTTCATTCAATTCCATAGGTAGAAATACAAAAAAGTTATTAGTCACAGAAAGTGGCGCCGCCGCAAAAATGTGAAAAATAGAGAATGTTTGGAATTTTTTACGGTACCAAAACATAACCAAAACCCTGCATGTTTGGTATTGCCAGATTTGAATCAACCTGTAGAATACAGATAACACATCGTTTTTACCAAATAATGAAAACCGTAAGAACAAAACCCCACAAACATGGCGCAAGTAAGTTTTTTTAACATTTTGCCCTACTTGGCATTTGTTTTTCTTTTTTTTCCCATCAAATGGAATAGCAAAGTGAATTACACCATTAGAAAGTACATTGTGTCCCGTAAAATGAAAGCCCTCATATGTCTATATAGGTTGAAAAATAAAAAAGTTATGGCTCTGGGAATTTGGGGAGAGAAAAAGGAACGAGACAAAAGAAAATAGGTCTCGGCGTTAAGTGGTTGAGCTATGCAGGAACAATAATACATGGATTCTAATAAGTTGTAACTCTTTACTGACATATTCTGTATATTTACAGCATGGGATCGGTAAGAGTGTATGGAGCGAGCTCACTTGCTGAACCCACTTCATGTGTGTCAGGTAACACCAATTGGTTACAGCTGGGACCTGCCACTAGCACTCAGGATTGGAGATAATTCCAGTCTTGGCACCTTGATCCCTTATATGCCGCAGTTAACATGGTCACAGCATCTAAAGAATTGAAAAACATTGCTACATACCATTCCGGTCCACAATCACCCCCCTCCCTCCCAACCTACACTTGCTGGATACAGACTGGTTGTCATGGCAGGGAAGTCATTACTGTACACTGTTCTGCAATATTTATTTAACTATTACAATAATATTACTATTGCAGAACAATGTACAAGTGAATCATTACCCCTAGTGGAGGACCCAATTGCACTAAAGTACAAGATAGCCTTTTAGGGACAAGAACAACTGTCCCATAGTTTTAATCTTTCCCCAATTGCGACTGAATCAGCCTAGAGTGGTGAAATGTGTATATCACATCTCAGTATTTCAGTGACTTTATATACAGTAACTGAGGCTCATTTTGATATGTAGACTCGTTATCAGATCTATACATCATTTTTATGCTAAATGTGTCATAAAACTACAGTTACTTCTGTACAATCCTCGTGGTACAGAAAGGTAAAAATAAGTTTTAAAGATATAAAAAAAATTTGAAAGTTCAAAACACCCTTTTGCCATTAAATATATAGATATATCATTTTTATTTTGCTTAATAGTGATCATAATTTTCCTCCAGAAAACCTTAGATTTCCTCCAGAAGAGAATCCTCCCCTTGTTGAGAACCCCTGCATTATGACACAAACATAAATGGTAATACAAAACATACTTCGCATCCGGTCCGTCGTCACATAAAATAAGAATGTCTCCAGTAGAGATGGTGCGACATCGATTCTAACGAAGTGGAATTCTTTAGAATTTCAAGGAAAACTTCGTTTCGGCAACAAGTCGAACTTTTGGGTACTCGTTTGAACGAAGTTTGCTTTGATTGATAAAATGGCTGCGAGCCATGGCGTTACATGGGCAAAGCACTCTGGGAGGAAGAAAGGGCATAGCCTGCATGAAAAAGTGCAGAGATGAAGCCAATCAGAGCCCGGCGGATTCTGTGACGACACCACCGCACTATATAAGAACCGGACGCGCCGCTTGGGAGCTCACACTCCTCTCACTGTACTGACAGGAAGGGCTCGCTGCGGGTTGATAGCGCATTCTGAAGAACTGATTTTTTACACAGCGATTTTTGTGGGGTGTCTTAGAGCTTGTCTCAGAGACTGTTCTCTGAATGTTCTAATTTCTGATTTTTTGGAGGGTATTGGATCCTGAAATCCAGTGTGCTCCACTGCATCTGCAATACATTCAAAATATCCAAGTGGGATCTAAGCCAGTTCCTGTTGTATACATTCACAGAAACAGCGTTTTTACAAGAAAATACCACTTCATTTTTGGCTGCTCCAATTCTATTGCTCAATTTACATCCAGGGGTTAATTAAGCGTATGTTTTGCAGTGAGCTGACAAAAAAAACCCTTTTTCAACGCCAAATATATATATATTTTTTTGGTAAGCCTAATTCACAAGCAAAGGTTAATTACAATTTTTCTCTTGTTGTGTGGGCGTAGAAAATACCCATTGTAACGACGCAACACAAGCTACTAGTTTGTGGTGGCTCAAATCTATTGCGCAATTTACATCCAGGGGTTAAATAAGCTTAGATTTGCTGGTGTGCTTACAAAAATAAACCGTCTTTTTCAACGCCAAATATATATATTTTTTTTGGTAGCCTAATTCACAAGCAAAGGTTAATTACAATTTTATCTCTTGTATGTGTGTGCGTAGAAAAATACGCCATTGATAACACGCTACAGAAGCTACTACGTTTTGTGGTGGCCTCAATTCTATTGCGCATTTACATCCAGCGGGTTAAATTAAGCGTTGTTTTGCTGGTGTGCTGACAAAAATAAACCGTCTTTTTTCAACTCCATATATAATATATTTTTTTGGTAGCCTAATTCACCAAAGCAAAGGTTAATTACAATTTTAAATCTCTTGTTTTGTGGCGTATAAAATACGCCATTTAACAACGCTACAAAGCTACTAGTTTTGTGGGGGCTCAATTCTATTGCGCAATTTCATCCAGGGGTTAATTAAGCGTTGTTTTGCTGGTGTGCTGACAAAAATAAACCGACCTTTACAACGCCCAATATATATTTTTTTTTTGGTAGCCTAATTCACAAGCAAAGGTTAATTACAAATTTTATCTCTTGTTGTGTGGCGTAGAAAAGTAACCATTGTTAACGTCTACAAAGCTACTATTTTGTGGTGGCTCAATTCTATTGCGCAATTTACAGATCCAGGGTTAATTAAGCGTCTGTTTTTTCTGGTGTGCTGACTAAAAATAAACCGTCTTTTCACACGCCATAATATATTATATTTTTTTTTGTAGCCTAATTCACAAGCAAAGGTTAATTACAATTTTATCTCTTGTTTGTGTGTGCGTAGAAAATACGCCATTGTAACAACGCTACCTAAGCTACCTAGTTTGTGGTGGCTCAATTTCTATTGTGCTCAATTTACATCCAGGGGTTTAATTAAGCGTTGTTTTGCTGCTGGCTGACAAAAATAAACCGTCTTTTACAACGCCAAATATAATATTTTTTTTTTGGTAGCATAATTCACAAGCAAAGGTAATTACAATTTTATCTCTTGTTGTGTGGCGTAGAAAATACGCCATTGTAACACGCTACAAAGATACAAGTTTGTGGGTGGCTCAATTCTATTGCGCAATTTACATCCAGGGTTAATTAAGGCGTTGTTTTTGACTGGTGTGCTGAACAAAAATAAACCGCGTCTTTTTCAACGGCCAAATATATATTTTTTTTTTTGGTACCTAAATTCACAAGCAAAGGTTTAATTAACAATTTTATCTCTTGTTGTGTGGCGTAGAAAAATACACCATTGTAAACAACGCTTCAAAAGCTACTAAGTTTTTGTGGCTCAATTCTATTGCGCAATTTTATCATCCCAGGGGTTAATAAGCGTTGTTTTGCTGGTGTGCTGACAAAATTTAAACCGATGCTTTTTTCAACGCCAAATACTATATTGTTTTTTGTACCTAATTCACAAGCCAAAGGTTAATTACGAATTTTATCTCTTGTTGTGTGGCGTAGATAATACGCCAATGTAACCGCTACAAAGCTACTAGTTTGTTGTGGCACAAATCATTGCGCAATGTATTCCAGGGGTTAATTAAGCGTTGTTTTTGCTGCTGTGCTGACGAAAAATAAACCGTCTTTTACAACACCGAAATATATACATTTTTTCCTTGTACATAAATCACAAGAGATAGTTAATTAAGCCTTTTTGTGCTTATACATTATATAAAACACACCAGTGCTTGTAAACGACACATACAAGTAATTTTTCCTGGCCCATTATTGTGGAGCGCAATTTATTATCCAACACGTTACCCAGCTTGTTACTGGGTTCATTTGGAGTCAAAAACAGGGTGTTATTTACATATACCAGATAACTTCATCTACAGTGTCTGTACATGTTAGAACAAACAAGTATTCAGACAGAGAGTTGGCAGGCTCTGCAACTCGCGAGTGGCAGTGCACAAAACATTTCTGAACGGGCCCAGGTCGCAGCACACAAGGGGATTCGCAAGCAGGGGTCACTCGGTGAGCCACAACTGCCGCGTCTTCTTGCTACGCGGCTGTGTGTTGTTCAGCAACCCAAGGGTTTCGTGATTGGTTGACTAGGTCATCACTCTTCCTCCCCAGATGACATCCTGACAACCCCCAGCCAAGAGTCGTGGGGAACCTCAGACACAACACCGTTAGTTGCATGGCCCGGGAGCGGGTCAGCGGCCCTCAACCTGTTCCCTCCAGCCCAGGGGCCTCTTCCCATCCAGTTCCCTCAGCAAGGGATCTACAATGTGGTCTGGGCTCAGCGCCACTATATAGCGAGGATGAACCAATTTGAGGAGGGGCAGTCAGCAAGCTACTTTGCAGCGAAGAAATGGGGCCAATATCCCCCAGCTTTCTTGCAGTAGCGGCAAAGTATAGATGTGGAGAGTGGCAATGGAGGTCATGTGGTGAGAGGTTCAGGCAGCCTGGGCTTAACCAAGACCGGTGATGAGGACAGTAGTACGATGAGAAACACAATAATAGATGATGATGTAAGCCGACCGCACTTGGGAGCCGGGTGAAGCAATGCTTCATCATCGTCAGGAGAAGAGGGCGTCAGCTTGCGCGTCAGGCAGCGGCGCAGCCAGCAAGTGGTTTTGTGTGGCCGTGAGTCAAGCGAGGGTAGCCAGCAGTGTGAGTCGGGAGCCAGCGCACGGGGTAGAAAACCCGCTTCGCAGGTCCAAGACAGTAGCGGAACAGCGGCACAGAGAGGCAGCGGCGGCAGTATACTCAGTGCGGAGCGTTGGCGGTAAAATCAGCTACTCGGCGGGGTGGCAGTTCTTTTGCTAAGACACCGAGGAGCCGAAATGGGTATAGTAGAATCTGTGGGCAGAAAGTGAGCGAGCCCAGGGGAGCTAACGTTGGCACAAAACGGCCCTGCGTCAACACATGCAGCGTCACCATCCGGTGGGCCCTGGGAGAAACGTGCCTTCAGATGTGGTGGGTCCATCCTGCTCAGCAGCTAGCAGCAGCGGCCATGGCACGCATGCCATTTCAGCAGTCAATGGCATCCACCACCTCTGCAGAATGGCAGCTGTTTCTCTCTTTGAGCATCCTCGATCGGGCACCGGTCCAGATGCTCCTGCTCCTCGCTACTCATTGAGGCGCCAGCAGTCGTTCAGAGTAGCGATTGGTACAGAGACAAAAGTATGCGACAACCATCCTAAGGTGCAGCAGCATGTACCGGTTGCCTCCCTGTCCAAGTTGTTGGTACTGCAGTCCTCTATCCCTTTTTTCCAATGGTGGACTCTGCAACCATCAGAGAACTAATGGCTTGTGCCGAGCCGAGATGGAGAGTTCCAAGCAGTAATTTCTTTCCAAAAAGGCAGTAACCGAGCACTCATAAATATGTAGAACAGAAATGGGTCAGTCCTTGAGCTTATCGGTTTGGTTTCCAAGGGTACAACGGCAGCGGGGAGTACCAAACGTCTGGAGCTGTAACTAACGGTCAGGGCCCAGGTAACATGTCCTTTACGGCCCACCTGGTGAATGTGCTTCCTGCCCAGGCACCACCAACACTTTGGACAGGAGACGCCGCTTTTCGCCTCCACGTTGTCAAACTTCTAGCTGCTGCTCCTTGGCCCAAAGTCCGCCTCCTCCTCCTCCCACCACCACAACCATCTCAGCCCTCCACAAGTACTGCTCCATCATACCACATGTGTAGGTCACAGCGTGTCACGCGTTTCCTACACCTAGCTTGCCTCGGCGAACGAAGTTCACAGAGGGAGGAACTGCTCCGGTCATGCACCAAGAAATCCGATGTGTGGCTTTCCACCCGCCCAACTGCCAAATCGGAAACCCATGGGTGACGGACAATGGAGGAACTGGGTGTCCCAGCTGCACCGAGAGGCGGGATGTCCATGCGCCCTGCCAGGCGCACGTGTTTCAATACTGGTTGTAAAAAGCGGTTCCTAGACGTCCTTCTCACCGATCTTTCAGCAACATTCTGAAAATGGCCAGGAAACTGTGCATGCACTTTACCATCTCGTACAAAGCCATGAACACCCTCCCTCGAGTTGACAGCGGCAGAACGGCCCTCCCCCAACACGCTCTGATATGCGATGTTTCCCACCCGCTGAATTCAGCCTTGCAACATGTTGGACCGACTGGGGGGGGTATGAACAAGAAAGAGGCCATTACGATTTTTTTGATGATCCACCAGGCAGACCTAAGTACTACCCTGTGTAACTTTATGTCAGCCAGTGCAGCTCCATGCCGTGACACCTGCCGTATTAGATTGAGGCCATTCGAGATGTCCACGTAAATTGTCTAGTCGCCAGGACTACGGGATGAATAACGTCATTCCACTGCTTTCAGTCCCTGGAACAGATAGCCGAAAAAAAATCTGTCTGGGGCAAGAGGGACTGAGATGTGGCGACAACATCTCGTGGCCACAAGAGTCCGGTGGGGACTGAAATTGAGGAGGAGGGAATGGAGGAGGAGGAGACTTTGGAGCAAGAGCTTTGTCTGTGAAATGAGTGGATTTTCTACCCTAGGAGTGACAGAGAGAGGAGCAGGAGCAAGCTGGAGATTGGATGGAGAAGGAAACCAGCAGGCAGATGACTCCCAAGCACCGAGGCAGTATACAGTGGAAATGGAGGCAGGGAGCCCCTCGGAGCTCACATGTGCAGATGTCCCCGCAGCAAGCTATATTTGCCTGGCTAGTGACAGCCGAATAGTCAGCATCCGGCAGAGGGATGACTTCTGGCTCTCCACCCTATTGGACCCTCGCTACCGGTCCAAAATGGGAGCCTTTTTCCCAGCTATTGAGAGGGAGGGAAAAACCCTCAAACTATAGGGAAATCCTCCGAAACAGTTGGCCGCTGCCTATGTGCGCATCTTTCCCTCCTCTGACAGGTCTGCCCCGGGGGTTCCTCAGCGCTCACGTACTACTGCCGCGCTGCTGGGGGAAGGTGGGGGGGTAGGACCCGAAACCAGCTCCATCAGCAGAAAACCTAAGTCTGGAGTCACTAATGAGCAGCTTCCTTTTACCCGCCTAGTGAGGAGGGCAGCACCAGCACAGCGCAGCAGCAGGACTGGAGCATTCCCTTAACCAACAGTTGTGGCCTACTTGGACAGCACATCTGCCACCCCATTAGAAGATCCCTGGACACTTGGGCACCCAAAT
This sequence comes from Phyllomedusa bahiana, assembly GCA_025379985.1. Classification (NCBI taxonomy): domain Eukaryota; kingdom Metazoa; phylum Chordata; class Amphibia; order Anura; family Hylidae; genus Phyllomedusa; species Phyllomedusa bahiana. The sequence continues at coordinate 16,119 of JAODAL010040903.1, forward strand.
TGGATTGTGGCCGCAACTTGCCGAGTTTGCAGTGGAGAAGCTGTCCTGCCCGGCCAGTATTGTGGCATCAGACGGGTGTTCAGCTGCGGCGGGGGCCATCGTTTGCCCAAGACACCCGCTTGTCCACTTGGAAATGTTGACACTGACCTTTGTCAAGATTATCAGGGCGTGGATCGGCAAGGATTTCACACTACCAATGCCTTTAGGCGTCATTCTGTCAAACTTACCTGCCTCAGCCACTATTCTGAATGCCGCCCATCCCTCCTGATGCCGATACACATCGGCTGATAGTTTTCACCATCTGCCTAACACCGGCTTTACCAGTGACTGGTAATGCCACCCACCTCAACACTCTGTCCATTGTCACTCATATGTCTCATGCTGCTGCTGCTGTTGCTGTTGCCGGTGACATCCACACTGTGTCCCCATTGTGCCACTCTGCGGCCTGGTACTGATTTTGCCACCTCCAGAATTCTTTGTGCCACTCTCTGACCTCATGCTGTTGCTCCTGTCATCACCTCCACTCCTCTGTCATTGTGGGCCACTGCCTGGACCTCAAATGCTGCTGCCCGCTGCGTGACCTCCCTGCTCTGTCATAGTGCCGCTCTTGGGCCTATTACTATTTTGCCACCTGCAGAATGTCATTTGCACTCTCCTGACCTTCATGCGCCTGCTCGTGACTCCTGTCCGTCGGCCCTCCATCACTGTGTCATTGTGGCCACTGTCTGACCTCATGCTGCGCCGGTGGCTTCTGCCGTGCCCTCCACACTGTGTCATTGTGACACTTTCTTACCTTATGCTGCTGCTGTTGCTCCTGCCGTGCCCTAAACACTGTGTCATTGTACCACTCTTTGGCCTACTCCTTTTTTGCCAGCTCTCAGAATTTGTCATTGTGCACTGCCTGACCTCATACTGCCAGGCCTGGCTTGTGACCTCCACTGTGTGAGTTGTGCCCACTCTGTGCCCTAATAACTGTTTATTCCACCTCCATAATGTCATTGTGCCACTGTCTGACCTCCATACTGCTGCTGCCTGGCCGTAGACCTCCACACTGTATCATGTGCACTCCTGTGGCCTAAAAACTGTTTTGCCGCCTCATAATGTCCATTGTGCCCACTGCCTGACCCTCATACTGCTGTGCGCCGTGACCACCACACTGTGTGATTGTGCCACTCTGTGGCCTAATACTGTCTTGCCGCCTCCATAATGTCATTGTGCCACTGTCTGACCTCATACAGCTGCCGCCGTGACCTCCACACAGTGTGATTGTCCACTCTGCTGGCCTAATACTGTCTCGGGGGCTTGCCGCCCCATAATGTCCATTGTGCCACTGTCTGACCTCATAACTGCTGCTTGCCGTGACCTCCACACGGTATCATTGTGCCACTCTGTGGCCTAATACCTGTTTTGCCTGCCTCCATAATGTCATTATGCCACTGCCTGACCTCATACTGCTGCCGCGTGACCTTTCACACTGTGTGATTGGTGCCACATCTGTGCCTAATACCTGATTTTTCCGCCTCCATAATGTCATTGTCCACTAGTCAGACCTCATACAGCTGCCGCCAGTGACCTCCACACCTGTTCATTGTGCCACTCTGTGGCCTAATACTGTTTTTGTTGCCGGCCTCCATAATTCTTGTGCCACATGCCATACCCATACTAGCTTGCCGCCCGTGACCTCCACACTGTGTGGTTGTGCCAACTGCAGTGCCTAATACCTGGTTTTGCCGCCGTCCAGAATGTCATTGTGCCACTGCCATAACCTCAAGCTGCTGCGCTGCCATGACCCTCCACAATCATGTGTGATTGTGCCAACTCAGTTGGCCTAAAACTATCTGTTTTTTGCCGCCTCCAGAATGTCATTGTTCCACTGCTGACCTCATGGCTGCTTGGCGGCCGCCGTCACCCAGATCCTCACTCTATCACTAATGTTCGCCACTGAGCTCTCAGCTTGTTTTTTTTCCAGCTATCGCTTAGCAAGACTTTATCTAGCTACATTCCCGCTTGAGTTTTTTGGTCAGTTTTGCCCTCCTTAAGTGCCGCAGGGAATTTTATAGTGAAGCGATTCTAAGATGCGGCGGCAGTCATGGTGCGTGTCATACTAAAACACAACATTGTATGAAGACCAAACCAAGCTCCCTCTGTCATATTTAAGCATGGCACAACGTTGCTAACAGCACCCTGCATGGCTCTGCAGCCTGGAAATAGCTGTTTTTTAAACGGGTGATCGTGCCGAAGTAATCGGACCGAAACAAATTTTGTCGGAAAAATCGGCGAAGTGACCGAATCCGAATTTTTAGAAATTCGCATCTCAGCCATATCACAAAATAGCAATGTTGATCCACCTAACATGTTGTGGTATAACTATTTTATAATACAAGTTGAAACCAGAATTTTACATACAAACTGCATAAAAAGACACATAGCATGTATTTACTAAGCTATCTGACATGAAATCAGAATAAACCTTTCCTTACCCCGTTTTAGGTTCAATTAGGAATTACCAAAATTTTTTTATTTGCCAAATTGCCAAGAATAATAGAGAGAGAGAGAATTTTTCATAAGCATTTCATTACTTTCTGCAAAGTCAACAGTTTACATACATTTCTTAGTATTTTGGTAGCATTGCCCTTAAACTGTATGACTTGGGTCAAACTTTTGGATATCCTTCCCCAAGTTTCCCACAAATCAATTTTGGTGGCCCATCCCCTTCGACAGAATGGGTAACTGGAGCTATGTTTGTAGTTGCCTTGCTCCGCACCTGCCACTTCATCTTTGCCCATAACTTTTAAAAAAGGATGTTGAATGCCACTCCAGAAAAAAAATATTGACTTGTGGTTTATCCTTAAGCCACTTTCTAACCAGTTTTTGGCAGTAAGCTTCGGTAATTGACCATTTATAAGACCCATTTCCAGTTCCAAGCTTTAACTTCCTGGCTGATGTCTTGAGATTGTTGCTCCAGTATTGCCACAAAAATCTTCTTTCCTCTTATGCCATCTATTTTGGTTGAAGTTGCACCAGTCCCTCCTGCAGCAAAGCAATCCCACAAAATGATGCTGCCACCCCCATGTTTTACAGATGAGATGGGTCACTTAGGCTTTCAAGCTTCTCCCTTTTTCCTCCAAATGTAACGACGGTCATTATGGCCAAATAGTTAAATTTTAGTTTCGTCAGACCACAGGACATGTCTCCAAAAATGTAGGCCTTTGTCCTGTGGAATTTGCAAACATAATCTGGCTTTTATATGTTTCTTTTGAGTAATGCCTCTTCCTGGTAAGATGGTCTTTCAGGCCCATGTTGATACAGCACTCGTTTCACTGTGATAAAGACACAATCGAATTCAGCTTCCGCCACATCTTCATGAGGTCTTTGCTTTTGGTCTTGGGTTGATATGTACATGTCAGAGGACCAAAGCAATGTTCATCTCGAAGACACACACACGTCTCCTCCCTGAGTGGTTATGATGGCTGGGACATTCCCATCTTGTTGTACTTGCATATACTTTTTTTGTACAGAGAACGTGGCACCAACAGGTACTGGAATTGCACCAAGGATAATCCAGACTTGGTGCCAGTCCACATTTATCCTCCTGATATATTGCTGATTCTTTAGAACTTTCCCATGATGTTACCACACAGAAGCTGGTTTCGGTGTTCTTCAAAATACATCCACAGGTTGTCTCTAATTAACCAGATGTAGCCAATAAACCAATCAGAACTTCAAAGACATCCTCATACATGGGCTGTCCCAAATTGTTAAAAGGCATAGTAATCCAAATTATGTACATTTTTGACTTTGCAGAATAGTAAATAAAAATCGCTTAAAAAATCCTCGTCAGTCATTATTCTGGCATTTGGTACATTTAAATGAAAATTTTGGTAATACATAATTGGAGATAAAACAGGTAAGGTATATTCTGATTTCATGTCAGATAGTGAGAAAACATGCATATGTGTCTTTTTATATAGTGTATGTAAACTTCTGGTTTCAACTATAAGTATGCTTTTATACAGTATTAAGGCACTAATTGGTGCATAGTGGCCGTTATTCATGTATGAGTCTTATTATAAAGTACATCTTGATGTTATGTAAGATGAATATTTGAAAGTTTCTGCTGCATGTACTTTTTGTTCAGTATTGGCAACTTTCATTTGTTTAGATCTGCTTTTGTACCCCCAGGTATGTTTGCCTTGCATCCTCTGCCCTGGATCACCCTAACAAACTCCTAATAATTTCCATAAAATGAAAAGCGTCAGCATTTTGCCGCTGGCTGATGTTAAATGATTGTTGAGCTGTACATGATTTGATTCATTCTGCCTCAATCACTTAGGATATTCAAAACATCATAAAGCTTGTCTCCTGAACCTCTGATCACTCAGCAGACTCTAAGCATGATAATGGGCTTATAAACTTGAAACGAAATATGCTGGAGAGATTACCTATCAATATTTTTCTACATATGGAATACTGTATGTTGTTTTCTGCTGCTGCAAATCGGTACTATAAAATCAAGATTGACAAAGTGAATCCAAATATTAAAATAAATGAATAGATTGAAGGGTAAATAGTCAAAATGATGTATTTGTTCTTTTCTCTGCAAGGACAATTCTAGCCTTATTGTTGCCTATAGCAAAAAGTCAAGTTTTGTTCGCTCAGTCACTAAATTAGAGATGAAAAAGACTGACGGGTACATAAGGAGCTATGAAACTTCCTCAGACACCTAGAAGAAGTCATATCTTCAGGACACAAATATAAAACTAATAGTAATATAGTACCATCCTCACAGTGCTGCTCAAAATCCTAGCCATAATGGTACTCACAGTGCCAGCTGTATAGCAGTCCCCACAGTACCAGAATGTAACCCATTGAACTGGTGGAAAGGTAGGCAATTTTTCACAAATGTAATATGGGTTAACTTTTGCCCCCCTATGTGAAACCAACCCTGAACCTTACACAATTATATAATAATTGTTTCCAAGTTATTTCAACCTGACAGCAGTCTGCATGCACAGTTCTCTACCACTAAATCGCATTTAGCTAGAATCAGAGATACCGCTGATCCTGGGCATTTAACCACTAAGATGCTGTGCTAATCATGCCATTTCCATCTACATGACTATAAAATGCAAAAGGTTCTGTTGAACTCCCTGACCTGCCCCCCATAATGTGACTCTGGGGTGCTCACTGGCTTTTACGGCAGACCAGGGCTTAATGAGGACCTCCAGGCTTGCCATCTTAACCTTCATCCTACCAGCTGGGATCCATTTGGACCCCATGTGTATAACCTCTTGGGCTATTCTTGAGCTATTGTGTTTAACGTTCTGGTATTTTAGGAGTTTGTTTGCTAGACCCTCCTACATCATGTGTGTGGTTTATTTTTACAATCAGACTTTAAATAGAAATTTCAATAAAGTTTTTCGTCTGCGGTCCAAAAAGACCCAAGTGGAATACTTCAGTAATGAGACACACAGGGAACCGACCAAACGATGACAGGCCTGACGGTCCTGCGACTGATAATGTGCTCGCTTGTGTGTTGTCAATAGAACTGTAAGGAGCGCCGTGTCTCGTACCTCTAGCTCCACATCCTACGCCCCTCTTTGCTCACTTACCACCTCTAGTTCGCTCCACATTCAAAAATATCAATATTAAAAAGGTCAAGATTTGCGCACAGTCTCTTATTAAAGAACTGTACTCCAAAGACAGCAAACCAACAGTGTTCTTAAATGCCTATACTTTGCAATAGGCAAATAGGATTATGAACAGAATATTTTCTATGCAATATCAGTGAAATCGGGTTGTACGGAAGAAACCTCACGACAAATCAAGTGGTCTTAAATGCCTATTATTTGCAACGGGCAAATAGGATTATAAACAGAATTTTTTCTGTGGTATATCTATACAAAACTCCCTAACTCCCTAACTAGTGATGTGTCTGATTCCCTAAGCCAGTTGCCCCTCCCACCCCCGAGTAATCTAACTAGCAGCTTTTCCTGTGTGAAATCGCTATTAAATGGTGTTTCTGCCTGCTGGCAAACCAGCGCATAGAACAGAGGCAGAAGTGTGTTCACTACAGAGAGTAAGCTGGAAATGGCGTTCAACAGGAAATACAGTGACATACACATAAGGCGGTCATGTGATTTTAGCAGCCAATGAGATCCCGACACCCTCAATGGTGATGTTTTTGATACCCCCCCCCCCTTCTGTGCTCTGCACAGATTGGCTGGAGGCCAAAACTGAAGGAAGCAGCTGCAAAAGGTGCCGAACACCTGTCTCGAACCCAAACTTTTAACCAAACTTGCAGCAAAAATTTGGCTCAGCTCGGGTTCAGAAAATACATAAAGTACATGGGAACTAACCATTTTCCGAACGGTTCAGCTCAACACTATCTATGATATCTTGCTCTCCAATAGAATAGTATAAACCACATGACAGTTTAAGGCTTGCTTTAAACTGTACAGATTCCATGGGTCTTCTGTCATACCCAGCATTAATCAAAACGAGGTATGTAGGTATTATTATTAGTGTTGAGCGATTTTTATCGACAAAGTTGAAATCGGCAAGGTTTTTATGGTGATCGAAATTTCCAGATCATGCGATAATTAAGGTTAAAATCTGTGCATCATCTATTAAGATCGCGCTTTTTCGGCGCTTCCTGTAATTTTGGCGGCCAGCAATGAGATTACAGAATAGAGCAGGGTGAGATGTGTGTGCGACGTCATGACTGGGATGTGTATGGTTGCGATTGGCTGGAAAAATCACATGACCTCGTTTTACATAGAACAGCGTTTCCTGTTTCAGCCTCAGTGTCTCTCAGCGTCTCATAGGGATAGGACCTGCGCTCTGCCTGTGGCCAAACAGCTCAGCGAAATTAGTCTATTTCTGCACAGAGAAAACTCTACTATTAGCTGTGATCCTTCCAATTTAGCTAGATTAGAGATTTGAACATTTTATGTAGTTAGCTAGAGAATTTTAAAGCAGCATCTACCACTGTAAACTCACGGCGGTGGGAGCGAGGGGGGGGGGGCCGCGGGCGAACACAGACAAGCTCTATCTATAAAAAACATTGGATAAAGTTCACCAAGACTTAGTGTAGACATTGTAGTGGAATATCTTTTTATTAACAGTTTGCTATTGAAATTTTTTCCTGGATATTGGGCAGCCTGAACTTAAATTGGATAAAAAATCATTTCTCGTAACTGCAGGTCTCTTTGTTAGATGCAAAACTCCACTTTTATTATCATATACATTTCAGAAAAGGTGTTCAATTTTACCCATTACACCTGTGACTGTTGATATATCCACCTTGCATTTAAAATTACAATCCAGCAATCTTGTAGTCAGCACAGGTTTTTGTTGCCAAAATACCGTGTATCGTACGAAAACATCACAGTTACGTGTTTTTTGACTTTTGCGCACCCAGCACTGTTCATTGACGCAGCATCTACGTAAATCTTAAAACAGCAATTCTATATTCACCACAGGTAAATTGAAAGGTGCAACAAATACCGTTTATTATATCAAAACATAACAGTTACGTGTTTTTTGACTTTTGCGCACCCAGCACTGTTCATTTGACGCAGCATCTACGTAAATCTTAAAACAGCAATTCTATATTCACCACAGGTGAATTGAAAGGTGAAAAAAAAATACAGTTTTTATATCAAAACATAACAGTTACGTGTTTTTTGACTTTTTTTTGCGCACCCAGCACTGTTCATTGACGCAGCATCTACTAAATCTTAAACAGCAATTCTATATTCACCACAGGTGAATTGAAAGGTGCAAAAAATACCGTTATTATATAAAAACATAAGTTACGTTTTTTTTTGACTTTTGCGCACCCAGCACTGTTCATTGACGCAGCATCTACGTAAATCTTAATCTATATTCACCACAGGTGGAATTGAAAGGTGCAAAAAAAACCGTTTATTATATCAAAACAAAACCGTTACATGTTTTTTGACTTTTGCGCACCCAGCACTGTTCATTGACGCAGCATCACGTAAATCTTAAAACAGCAATTCTAATTCACCACAGGTGAATTAAAGGTGCAAAAAATACCGTTTAATTATACCAAAACATAACAGATACGTGTTTTTTGGACTTTTGCCCAGCCCCAGATTTGTTGATAGACACCTTGCAGTTAAATTTGAATCCAGCAATTTTTTTTTTTGATTAGAGGTTTTTGAGAATAGCTGTGATTTGCCGTCTTTTAATAAAAAACCCTTTCCAAAACTATTCCATACCTTCTCAAAATTTTTTTATTTCTGAACATGGAGCGAAATGCAGGTGGTAAGCGACAAAGAGGGGGGTAGCACATGGAAAGGGAGAGGTACGAGAGAAGGTGCTCCTTCCAGTGCTGGCGACAACACGCATGCCAGCGGATCGTCAGTTGCAGGACCGTCAGGCCTGTCATCGCTGGGTCAGGGCCCGTTTAATCTAAGTAACGAACATCGTCGCCAATCTGTCCTTCAGTGGTTAATGCAACCTGAAATCTAGCAGTCTTACCTCCTCGTCCTCGCAGTCACGGCCACAAATGTCGTCATCATCATCATCAGCATTCCCCTCCAACATGAAGCAGCCCAAATGTCAACTCATGTACCCACCACTGTGGATAATCCATTGTTGAAGACCTCTTTATGACAAAATGCGGTTGGGGTCAGAAGGGATGTTAAAAATCAAGAGGATGATTTAGACTGCTCTGACGCCCAGTTATTGATGCCATCAGAGGAGGTGAAGGAAGCCGGGCAATCGGCAAAAATGCCGGGCGGTCGGCAACGCCTTGCAGTACCCCTTGCTTGTAGCCCGCAGCTTCTGGGATGCAGAAAGTCAGGACGACCAAGTCCCCCTGTGTTGATGATGATGATGATGAAAGACATTGCGGATCCATCCTGGTCTTTTTCCGCAGAATTTGCTTGCGAGCGCTTCATCAGTGGACGAGGAGGAAGACGAAGGCGTAATGTCCATACGGGTCCCGCCACAAAAAGGGGGAGGGCGGTCGCAGAAGTCCGCTGATATGATTCCGCCAGCCACGGTCAGCGCACCCCCCGCTCCTCGCTTATCGCCGGCAAAAAGGTCCAGGACCTCTCAAGCCTGGGCCTTCTTTGAGGAAGCCTCTGAGTCACCCAGCGATGTCATATGCCGCCTTTGCCGTAAACGCATAAGTAGAGGCAAGAACCTTAAGTGGTTAACCACCACCAACATGTCTAGTCCCATGCAGCGAATGCATGAGTTGAAATGGAGGGAACACTTGGCCAAAAAAGGCCAGACCGACGCCGGGCCTCCAACCACTGTCACACCCCCCTTCTCCGCCTCCTCCTCCTCCGCCACCACCAAGCGTTCCTCAGCTGCCCATGTCTCTCAGAGTCATGATCAGGGATCAGCCTCCGCTTCAGCCTCCACCGTCGCCCGAGTACCACCAGCACCACTAGAGACCCATCCTACCCCTTCTCCTTCCGCCAGTTTGACGACCTGCTGTCTTCTGTCTTCCAGGTTTGGGAGCAGAAGAAACACTTTAACCCAAACCATCCCAAAGCCAAAAGCCTGAATGTCAGCATTGCCAGGCTTTTGGCCTTGGAAATGTTGCCTTTCCGTCTGGTGGACACAGATGGGTTCCGCCACGTCATGGCCCTCGCTTGCCCCCAATACCAGATGCCGAGAAGGCATTTCTTTGCCAGAAAAGCCGTCCCTGCCCTGGCCAGCCACGTGTCATCTAAAATTTCAAGCGCGTTGTCTGCATCTGTGTCCGGAAAAGTCCATCTCACCACCGACACATGGACTAGTAAGCACGGCCAAGGCCGCTATATCTCTGTGACAGCTCACTGGGTGAGCTGGGTGGATGTCTCTGGGGGTGACGGTGGCTCTCAGGCTCGGCGCACGCTCTTCAAAACCTCAGGGATGGTGCAGGGCTCTTTCCCCCAAGGTCCTCTGGTGGCATCACGTGCCCAGAGACACCAGGCCGTGTTGAAATTAATCTGCCTTGGAGACCGTCCACACACAGGTCAGGAGCTGTGGACGGCTCTAAGCAACGAGACCGAGCGCTGGCTGGGTGACAAGAACCTTGTGCCAGGCAAGGTGGTGTGCGATAACGGGCGAAATCTGCTGGCCGCCCTTAAGATCAGTAGGCTGGAGCACATCCCTTGCCTGGCACATGTCATGAACCTTGTCGTCCAGAAATTTCTAAAGAGCTACCCTGGTCTGGACTGCCTGCTGAAGAAGGCTCGAGGTCTGAGTTCGCACTTCCGCCGTTCGCACCCTGCTTCGTCCCGCCTGGCTGCGTTGCAGCGTCAGCTCGGCCTCCCCGTCAACCGTCTCATTGTTGACGTGGCAACACGCTGGAATTCCACCCTCCACATGCCCAGCGTTTGGGGCAGCAAGCAATGCCATTACCAGTACGAATGACACATGGCCTGACAACAGCAATCGGACCCGGGTGTTGAACCCCGAGAGTGGAGGCAGGTAAAGAGCTTTGCACCATCCTTGCCATTTTAAAAGCCCCCAAAAAAGGGTCATGGGACAAGCCTTTCACATGAGCATTGGGTGATCTTAGTTCTGGAACGATCGTTGGACACTCTGAACAACGGGTCCCGCCACGACGGGAGGAACGGAACAATGGGGCACGACCTTTCTCCCCGTCGAATCCACAAGGCCCCGCATTTCACAATTTTAATCGGTTTTCATTAGGCGGGGTTTGGGGTCCAGACAGGCAAGGGGCGTATCAGCTCTCAGGGTGCATCATCTCAGCAAGTCGGGGCTGTTTGAAGCTGTGCCGGAGGCAGGGGGAGGGGGGAGGGGGAGGGGGAGGGAGGTATTCCTAGACACCGATTTCCCGACGCCCTCCCTTTGGAAAAGGTTGGGGGGAATTTGAGGGGGAGGGGGAAGATGGGGGAAATCATTTGCTATGCCCCTCGCCCAAAGGGTTGGGAAATAAAGGCTCCATCTCCCATGATGTTTGTTCTCCATTTCCTCCAACAGCCCTCGCTTTAGGCCCATCAAATAAAAACAGTTACTGGGGGCCATTTCCTGGATACCGGTACAAACAAAAATCACATTTTCCCTTTCCACCCCCAAATAGAGATAAAATGCGGAAAGGAAACCCTTGCTGTTTGATCAAGGAGACATCTTTGCGTCTGCTTCACATTCCCCAATGTCACGGGGAACAAATCAGCGACGTGACAGCAGTAGGTCCCAAGTAGGCGTAACGCAGCGCGGAAAGGTGGCAGAAGCCTAATGGGGCCCTTTGGGCAATCTTGTTTCCCACCTCCCGACGACAATGCAGGGCACACATCCAACACACAGAATCAGTTTAAATCTTGGCACGACTTCTCTCCAACCCCCGATTTTTTTTGCATGTGTTCCGACCCAAAACTTCGGGGTATCCAAAATGGACAAAAAAAGGGGCCCGAGCTGGCTCGTCACCCCATAGAGGTGTTGTCCTGCCCAGCAGCAGCGATATCTGAGGGGCCCTTTTCAGCAAGCGGGGAGGAGTCATTACAGAAAACGCACCCCGCTTTCCACAGATAATGTGGATCGTTTGACTTTCATCAAGAAATCAGGCAGGATCTCTGATGATTTTTGGGGCCCCTTTTTGCCGAGGTCACCGATTAGTTCCCAGTCTATTCCACCCCTTTTCAAACAAAAGGGCCCTTTTGAAAATTTTTTTTTTAAAATAACATTTCTTACTGTTTTTTTATTCTTTTTTTCCCAAAACAGTTTCATATTGCGGGTTTTGCTGGAGGAGACTGTAAAAGACGCAATTTTTCATGACACACCGATTCCATTCCCATTTATCTTAAGAAGTTTTCGCATTGTCAAGGTTTGAGGTCAGTTGCTAGATACAGCAATAATCATGGCCTTTGGAAAAGAAAAGTGACTTTTAGTGGCATTTCTCCTCACAAATTTTTTTAAAAGTGGCTGAGAAACATATTTTAATTTTTTTTTGGGGCATGTTTTGTGGATACAGCTATAATATGGTCCTTTGGAACAGAAATGTGGCTTCTAATGGCATTTCTCCCTCAAATTTTTAATAGTGGGTGAGAAGTCATATTTATAATTTTTTTGGGGGTCATTGCTGTGAGTACAGCAAAATCTGGTCCTTTTAACAGAAAAGTGGGTTCTAAGTGGCATTTCTCCCTCACAATTTTTAAAAGTGGCTGAAATCATTTTTTTAATTTTTTGGGTCAGCTGCTTTGAAATGCACAATACAAAGATCCTATTAAAAAAAATGTTTTTTCTAAAAGACATTTGTTCTTCACAATTGACCAAAGTGGCTCAAGGGCATGCTTTGAAATTTTTTTGGGGGATTTTTTGTGACATGCAGCTATGCTACAGGTCCATTCTAAAAATGTTGTTTCTAACCGAATTTTTTTTTCACAATTTTCAAGATGGCTCAAGGTGATGGGCGTAAAACAGAATAGGGAGGGCACTGTTAAGGACACATATTGAAAAAAAGACTTGTTTTTGCAAGATCTTTAAAATAGTATCAATCCCTGTATTGAGACCCCCATTTAATAAAAATGAAAAAAAGAGAAACAAAGACATGGTGGGATTTCCCTCCATTTTAAAAAGTGTTTTCTAGAATAAAAGTACTAAAAAAATTGCATGTACAAAATAGCTGTTAAAAAATTCCCTAATTGTACAAGGGAGGTACGGAAAACTTGACCAATGGGTAATTTGAGGACATGGAGTATGGAGCACGGGGCAAGAACAAGTACAGGCCATTTCCTCCACACTTTAAAAATGAGAAAAAGAATGCCAAGATAAAGGGGACCTTGTAACAGGAGCTTAACCCCCATATTTCCAACGAAGCTCAATTGGGCCACCTATACGGGGGGGAAAGCCTACCCAGGTATTACTGTGTACAGAGGGAAGGGGGAGTTTTTTCCCCACTTCCTTCCCCCACTCTGCTTCGCACGACGTTTTCGTTGCCGTCTCAGGGCTTTTAAAACCCGCTTTTAAAGATACGGAGCCAGCCTGGGCTTTTTACCACACCCCTGAAAACCCGGCCCGGGTCAGCGTGGCCCCGGAAGGGAAAAGTCAAGTCCAGTGAAACTAAAGGTGGTTTAAAGACCCCTTTTTCCCGGGCACTTTTTAAATTTGGGGGGCATGCAGGTTTTTGGGGGTCATGCTGGGCCCAGGGCAGGTAAGTCAATGTGCATTCAAAAAAATGGTGGTTGAAAACTCCTTTTTCCGGGACTTTTAAAAATGGGGGGCAGCAGGTTTTTTGGGGCCCTGCTGTGGCCCCCGGACAGGGGTATTCAATGTCCAGTTCAAGTAACTGATGGTTAAATCATACTGCCCCCTGGCACTTTTTAATTTGTGGGTATGCAGGTTTAAGGGCAGGCTGTGGTACAAAAAGGGGGTAGTAAATGGGGCTGTGACTTTTTTTCTGTACTTTTATAAACCCAAGTGTGTTGCCTAAATTGCACGTACCATTTTACTTTTGGATTTTTAATTTAGCTTCTCCGCCCTTTTTTGGGTGTAATAATAAGGTGTTGTTGCTCTCCCATAACTTTAATGGTCATCGCGCATAAACGATGCTCACTATCGAAAAACCTTATCGATAGCGGCCGACTATCGACTATCGATCGATCTCGATAGCCAACGCAATCGCTCAACACTAATTATTATTCATAAATGACCAACACAAAGCATTCAGTTATCTTACCCAGAAAATACAAAATCTGAATTATTGTTTTTAATAAAATGTGTTAAACATTTTGAATGTGAATATAAATTGTTGACTTGATTTAAAACATATAAATAAGCCAGCAAAGAAGCAACTAACAAAAGAAACTGTTACAATAACAAAGTGTAACAGTGGAAGATACTGGCATTATATGTTTGTTCTGTGTCCTTGAGTCGGTAATTGCTAATTCCATCTATAGCACATTGTATTATTTTTTTCCTCAGAGTTTCTCTATTACAGTTAGTCTCCTATCTGCATGACCCTACAGTCACAAGGTTATTGGTCTCCTTATCATTGCTCTGAATCTGGATCTTCATAATTCCTTCAGCAGAGAAGAAGTTCTTGCTTTGCTGCTGGGAATAAATAATTTGTTCTTCATCTAGCAAAGGTGATTTTTTTTTTTTTTTTTACAAAAGTTGATTTTCATTGTTATCACTTTTGTTGATGTCCTTTGCTGAAGTATAACTCCAGCAGTTACCTTAGATTTGAAAGTCCACTTTATGGGGCCTAGCTCACATGCAACGGTAGCCCCCTGCTGAGAAAACCACATTCTACATTCCATGACCAGCAGCAACAAGTGTTTGCTGGTAAAAAAGGAAAATTAGGACGACTGTATAAATGGGGCTGCGCCAGAAGTTTGCCGTCTTTTCAGCCCAAAAACTAGTGCAGCCCCGTTTGCTCTATTTTTAATCAGGCGCACTCCAATATTAGGTGCATTACAAAGCGCCCGTGGCACTTTGTAATGCGCCTGAGATCGGGGGGGCATGCTGGAGGTCTTTCACACTACAACTGTATGAAGCTACACATTTATAGCTTTAGTACGGCAAACCCAGGTGGATTATTGCTGAAACAGGTAAACCAGTTTTATAGTGGTTTACCTGAGCCAGAAGTCCCGCTAAATAGCTAAATCTATGACCTGCAGTAGAACAGGATCATAGATCAAGGTGTATTCTACGCTACAAATGCACGCAAAAAGAATGGCGCATGGCCGCCAAAAATCATACAGATACAAAGGCGGGCAACAAAAATAATAAAAGGATTGGGTGGATTGCAATACCCAGAAAGATTAGCAAGATAATGGTTATTTAGAGAAAAGACGGCTTCGGAGGGACATAGTAAATATGTATAAATACATCAAAGGTCAATATAGAGATCTCTCTAAAGATTTATTTATACCCAGGACTGTATCCAGAACAAGGGGGCATCCTCTATGTCTTGAAGAAAGAAATTTTCTACATAAACATAGAAAGGGATTCTTTACTGTAAGAGCAGTGAGACTGTGGAACTCTCTGCCAGAGGAAATTGTCATGGTAAAATCACTAACAGAGTTCAAAAAGGGTCTGGATACATTTCTAGAATGTAATAAAATAACAAGTTATAGTAACTAGGATTGTGGAGAAGGGTCGTTGATCCAGGGATTTATTCTGATTGACAGATTGGAGTCAGGAATTAATTTTTTCCCAATAATGAGGACAATTGGCTTCTACCTAATGGTTTTTTTTTTGCCGTCCTCTGGATCAACACTTTAGCACAATAGGCTGAACTGGATGGACGTCTGTCTTTTTTCGGCCTTACAAACTATATAACTATATGTCGCCCTTAGTGTCAAATCCATGTGTCTATGGGCCACTGCATGTGGGAAATGCATTGTCCACACATGGCTAACCCTTCTAACCTATCTTTAATATTAAAAAGGCAGCTTTCTCTGATCAAGTAGCCATACTCTTTAGTCTATCCTCTACTTCTACTTCATGGATTAGCTTGATGCTGGATACAGATCAGAGGGATTATGACAGTGGAACAACACAAGTAAGGATATGTTCACATGGCTTGTTGGATCCGTTTTTGGATCTATTTATAGATGAGTATTTGGATCCATGTTTCGGACCCTAAATTGCCTCAAACGCACATCTAACAATGTTCAGATGAGTGATCCAAAATTGGATCCAACATGCCGTGTGAACATAACCGAAGAAGTGCGCAACTACAATAAATTCTTTAATACGAAAATATTCTCTTTTTTGTAGCTATAACAGTCATGTAGAAAATTATGAACTTGTTCATAGAAGATTATACTGTATATAGCCAGATAAGTACAGTCCGGTCAAATTATAAAATAAAAGTTGAAATAATGTTCTCTGCCGTAATATCATGGTGTGTTGCCTGTAAAGTGTATTTTTGCTACATTTGTATATCATTATCCCAGACATGTCTTAATTCAGTTACTGATGATTTTCCAACACCATCTGCAAAGTATATACTATTTTTCAGTGAAATAATATTTTTTTTTTACTTATTTCATCTACATACAAATGTTGAACAGCCACATTAGGCAAATATTTATTGTACTTGTCTTGCTCCGGTGTTTGAGTAATATTATATGGTATAGTTAAGAGCTGCCCTCACAATTCTGCTGACTTCACAGAGTAAGTCTTCCAAAATCTTTTGCTGGTTTAATGTGTACACAGAATTTGCTCTATGATTTGCTGATAACAACTCTAAGTACAGTAGCCTAATATGAAAAAAAAAAACATTGACAGTATAATGATGTTATGTTGCAGTTCAAACGCGTGAATACAGAATGTAGCAAAATTTATTAGACGACTGTAATACAAGTAATAAAATCATGTAGACATACTTGCATATGAATGAGTCTTGTCCATAGTGCACGCCGAAAGCGTTTAGTGTTATTCAGGAGCGTGGATCCATGCAGCGCATGTAGCGAGGCTGAAGCAGTCTTTCAGGCAGGGCGTAACACACCTGTGAGGCGACGTTTCGAGAGGCGGTGCCTCTCTTTCCCCAAGATGTAAGACCCAAGACAAATTTTGCAGATTTACTTAAATATGATTAGTTAAAACCCTTTGTTATCCATGCAAAAGTATGAAAAAAAATTAAAAAAAAGGGTATAGTTAAAAAACAAAAATTTTTTAGGAAAAACCCTTTTTAAATTTAGTATCTCGTTAAGGCCTTTCGGGTTTTAAAGGAAACCAATTTATTTGGTTCCCGAAAAACTTCCAAAAAAGCTTTTTTGGGGTGGGAATTGGACAAGACTCTTCATTTTTGCAAGTATTCTACCCTGATTTTTTATTGAAATTTCAGTGGGCTAATAAAATTTTTTACATTCTGAATTTACGCGTCTGAACGAACAAAGGAAAGGGGAAATCGCCCCTTTACGAGCCAAACCAAATTTGTGTGTTTAAAAAAAAGAGCAAGCTTAATACCCCCTTGCAAACCCCGGGTTTTTCCCCAGAGAAAAATGATTTTTAGTCTGGGCCTAAGACAAGGGGTTTTTTACCATTCGAAAAGCAGTAAGCTGAAATTTTAAAAGAGGTGGGGTTCCATTTAAACTGTAAAACAAATGTTTTTAAAAAAATGAATTAATAAAATTTTTTTACAAAAAATTTTTACATTTTTTTTACAGGGTTTCCCTTTAAAATACAGTATATAGTTTTAATTTTTTAAAAATTTCAATTTGTTTAAATTTGGGACGGCCAAAAAAAAATAACTTTTATCCAATTCAGGCCAATTGCCCCAAGTTTAGTCCAAAAGTAAAGGCAAAAACCCCCTGAAAATAAAATCAATTTTCCCCCATTTTTGGGGAAGGAAAATTTCCTTTCCCACCTCCAATTGGCAAAACGAAAAAATCCCTGGGTCCCAAAAAAATCTCCCAATCCCAGTCCCAAAAACAAAAGATGAGCCCAATTTTCCCCCCAAAAATTTTTTTCGGTTTTGAAATTTTTTTGTGGCCCAAACCCCATTAAAAAACCGCTAATTCCCGGGCTTTGGAGACCCGTATGGTGTTGTAGGGAAAATTTTGATGCATAAAATTTTCCCTAGGGGGGAGTGTTTTGGTAGAAAAAATGCTAAATTTAATTTTAAACCCTAGAAACCGGGGGCCCCTCTTTGAATCGCTTCCCCACTTCACTTAACGGGCAGTTTAAGGGTCCCAAAAATGATCAATAAATGAAATGGAAAACAAGTTCAAAGGGGATTGTCAGCGCCCCGCCGGGGGGGGGGGGGGAAAAACCCCAAGAGGGCCCAAAAATCCATAAGCATCAAAGGAAACCCCCATCCTTTTTCAAACCGGAAAAGATATTCCACGATTATAACAGAACCGTCCCCGGGTTTAAAGTTGAAACAAGTGGGGCCCCACCGAAAGAATTTGGGAAAGGGGGTCCAAAATTTGGGCAAAAAATTTTTTTCAAAAGAGCCTTTGAAATACACTTTTTTTTTTGTTTCAAAAAAAACATCTCCCCTTACAGAAGGGTTTTTATTTGGGATATTGTTCCTTTGCAAAAAAGTTTTTTTTTCATTATTGGGTGAAAAACCCTTTTAAAATTCAACTTGGGGTATTTGTCATAAACCCACAATACATTAAACAAGTTTGTTTTAATTGTAAATTTTTTATCAAAAATGTAAAATATCAAAAAGAGGGTTTGGGAGGCCCCTTTACCCTGGAAAGGGGCAGTGGCACAATTGTTCCCGGAGCAGGCAAGGTTTTTAGCCCAGTAAGGGACCATCAAGCGGGGATTGGAAAGGCCAGGCACCGGTGTCATCAGCGGGTGGATTGACCAAAAGCCAAGGGTTTTGAATTTGGGTTTACTATGTAACCCCCTTCCGGGCCCGATTAACCTTGGGCAACCCCCGCAAGGCCGGGGTGGGTTCATTAGACCCCCAACCCTTTTGCGGCTTTTGGGCGGGGAGGCCAGGGGGCCCTCAAATGCCTCAACCCAACCCCTGTCCCGCTCGGTTTTCCCCCCAGCCCCGAGAATACTATGTGCTGGGGGGCTCTGCATCACTAAACCGAAAACGAAAATAAATTTTGGGGCAGTGAGCAGGGAAATGGGGGGGCAAAGCGGTGGGGCCCGACATCCCCTACCCTTTTTTGGGGATAGGACGGGAAAAATAATGATGAGGAAGTGGCATGGGAGGTTTGTTTTGAGCGGTCAGGGTCTGTACACTGAGACCCTTGAGGAGGACAAACAGTGACGGACAAACACAAAAACGATGATGGGTTTAACCCCGCATTTGGGGGAGGGGGAAGCAAGGGGTTTTTCATTTTATGTCGGGAGAAGAGGGGGGCAAACTTGTGTATCATGCAGTGGGGTATCCAGCAAGTCGGGGATGGGGCCGGGAGTCAGCTGGGTGGGGCAGTGGGAGTCAGGACCCCAAAAGGTCAAAGGGGAACAAACGCTTCGCAAATCCCTTCCAGCCCCAAAAATAGTTTGGGGCAGGGGCTTTAACGAGGCAGCGGGGGGTAGCAGTCAGTCAGGCAAACAAGCGGGAAAGGTGGGGGTGCAGCTGTGAAAACAAACAAACAGCTGCACCATCCCCTTTCCGCTTGTTTGTGAGTCGTGTTTTTATGTTATATGTTTGGGCCCGGCGGTTAACCAAAATAAAAATCACTCGGTATACCATTTCCCGGGTTCGGTTATTCCGAGGTGGAACGCATGATGCGTCCCAAGGTAGTTGTGTTTTTCAATGACGATTTCGGTTCCGGATTTGTAGTGTAACTTGGTTTTCCACTGTTATGGTTTTTTAGATACGTTTTCCCGGTTTTGAGGGGGCCCGTATATTTTAAAAACGCACTTCAGGGCACAACTTATATTTGGGGTTTATTATTTTCTTTTATTTTATTTTATTTTGTTTGTTTGTGTAATATTTTAGTATTTGATGTTTAAGGGGTAATCCAATTAATAGTGGCCCCCACCCTTTTCCCGGGTTTTGTTTTCAAAATTTTTGTTGTTAAAGCCTCCCCTTGAAAAACGTTCAGCGAAAGCGCCTCGGGGTGAACGGAACCCACGTCACTATCCTTGGTTTTATCATCTTTTTACATTGTGGACCCTTCCCCCTTGGAAAGGGTTTTTTTGGGGACGGTGCCAGTTGTCGTTCCTTTATTTTTGCTTTTGGAAGGGGGTTTTTCTGTATGAAAAAAACTTTGTTTTGTGGGGTGACCCCGGTCTCCCTGTTATACTTATTATTTTTTCTGGGTTAAAATTTTTTTTTTTTGATTATGTTTTATACATGGGGGTATATTTTTGTGGGGGTTTTTTTTTTTGTAGTATTATTATAAAGATTTTGATATTTTTTAAATGGGGTTTCTTTTTTGTCGGTTTAATGGAATAGTGGTAACCCCCTTTTGGGACAGAAGATTAGTATTATATATCCCGGACATATTGGGATAGGATAGTCAAAGGGGTTTAGAGGGAAAAGGAAGCATGAGGGGGGGCGATATGGGCAGAGAGGGGGGGTAAAGAGGGTTTTTTTAAGGATGGGTTTGATGGGAGGTGTTAAGGAGGAAGGAAAAATGCAGGATTAAGATAGGTTTAAGAATGGGGGAGGGCTAGGTGTAACAGGGAGTTGGCCACCCTCCTCATTACCTAGCTGCCCCCACCTCAAAATTATTCATTGTGTATCCCGGCCTCATGCTGTGCGTGTAATTTTTCCAATTGTGGCCCTTCTCATGCGCTGCCCCTCCCCAAACTGTATTGTGCCATTGTAGCCTAATAAGCGCCCTCCCCCAAAATAAGCCCCCAGCCCTTTTTGAAATGAAAATAATTAAGACCCGTCTTATTTTTTGAAAAAACACGGTTAAAACATTGCAGTTTTCTTTA
>JAODAL010040904.1:0-36421 GCA_025379985.1 Phyllomedusa bahiana
CGAGATACCCAACCCCCCTAGCTAAAAATCATCTTTTCTTTTTTTACTGAAATTTGAACTGTCCCCCGTTGTTCGATTGGCCCAATCGTTCTCCATAGGTTTTAAGGGTTCACTGTCGCTCCTTTCTGTTTGGCCCCGGTTTTGCCGCCCAAATGAAAATAGTTTTCAGAATTTGAATTCTGTATTTCCGGGAAATTTCCAATATCCGTTTTCTTGATATTGCGCCTTTTTAGATTTTTGAAAGTGATTTTTTTTTATTATGTTTTTAATTTTTGAGGTTCAGTTTTTTTCTGACACTGTTTTCCCCCTTTAAAAAAGGGCAAATTTTTTGAATTTCATACTCCATCTGAAGGAGCGGAGGCCGAGATTTCTGTCGCGATTTTCTATCTCTTCCTCCATGTTCCGATCCTGCTTCACTTCGCCCCCGCCGAGCATTTAGACCAAAAAAAACCCAGTCTGCCTGTCGAGTTTGCCGGGTGCACTGCGCCTCGCTTTGCCGACTCGCGATCGTACATGCCTCGGAGTTTTCGAGCGCTTTGGCGTCCCGCCCCAAACCCTCCCCCACGCCCCCCCGCCCAAAATGCCCGCCCCATGCGGGGCGCAGAAAAAAAGTGGCGAACGTGCGAAAAAACCAAAGCTCCCTGCGTCCGAAACAGGGGGATTGGGGGGGGAAGGCGCAGTAAAAAAAAAACGCCAAAAAAAGGCTTAAAGCCGTTATCCCTGTCGTCCCTTGTGTCTACCGGTAAGTAGTTCCGGGAAATGTCTGTCTTTTTAATTTTACCCCTATTTTTGTAAAGTGCCTGCAAAAATTTGTTGGCCCTTTTAAAAAAATAAAGATTATTATTTTAATTTATTAAATATTATTTTAAAAAAGGGCTCCAGGGCTGGAACACAAATTAGCACAATTTGGCTTTAAAATTTTGGGTAAACAAATGTGTAAACCAAAAAAAAATCAAAATGACAGCAATGACAAAATAGCATAGGGGGCCACCCTTTGGGTCATGCGTGGGCCCGGGGCGGGGAAAAAAACAATGTCCGAAATAAATGGTGGTTAAAAACTCCTTTTCCGGATTTTTAATCTGGGGTCAGACGGGTTTAATGGTCATACTGGGTACAACAAAAATTATTTAATGTCCATTTTAACAAAAGGGGTGGTTAAAAGGGACCCTATTTCCCCCCCTTTTTAAAATCGGGGGGTCAGCGTTTGGGCTCATGCTGGGGCCCAGGACAGGTTAGTCAATTCCATTTAAAAATAAAATTGGGGGTTTAAAAATCCTTTTCCCACTTTTAAATCGGGGGCATGCATTTTTGGGGCCATGCTGTGGCCCAGGCAGGGAAATTTTTTAAAAAGGGGTTTCCCCATTTCCCCCCTTTTTTTTAAAATTTTTTTGGGGGTTTTTAAAAAAAGGTTTTTTCCCCAAAAAGGGGGTTGGGGTTTTCCAACTAAAAGGGTTTTTTGGGGTTAAAAGACCCCTTTTTCCGGCATTTTTTTTTAAAATTTGGGGGTCATGCAGGTTTGGGGGGCTCATTGTGGCCCCAGGAAGGTATGTCAATGCCCAGTTCAACTAAAATGGGGGTTAAAAGATCCCCTTTTTTTCTCACTTTTTAAATCGGGGGTCATCAGGTTTGGGTCATGCTGGGGCCCGGACAGGTAAGTAATAGTTCACCTAAAATGGTGGTTAAAAAACTTATTTCCGGCACTTTTAATCGGGGGTCTGCGGGTTTGGGGCTCATGCTGTGGCCCGGGACGGGTATTTAAATGTTCATTCAACTAAAATGGGGGGTTAAAAGATCCTTTTTCCGGCACTTTTTAAATCTGGGGTCATGCGGGTTTGGGGGCTCATGTGTGGCCCAGGACATTTTAAAGTCAATGTCCATTCAAAAAATGGTGGTTAAAAGCTCCTATTTCCCGTCACTTTTTAATTCTGGGGTCAGCATTTTGGGGGCTCATCTGTGCCCAGGGGTAAGCAATGTCCAGAAAACTGAAATGGGTTAAAGACTCCTTTTCCGGCATTTTTTAATTCTGGGGTCAGACAGGTTAAAGGGTCATTGCGGTACAGACAAAATATTAATTCCAGTAAACTAAAATGGTGGTTCAAAAACCCTATTTCAACTTTTTAAAATTTTGGGGGGTCAGCAGGTTGGGGCTCATGCTTGGGCCCATACGGGATAGTCAATGTCCATTAAACAAAAATTGGGGGTTTTAAAAGCTCCTATTTCCGGCACTTTTTAATCGGGGGGTCATGCAGGTTTGGGGCTCATCTGGGGCCCGGACAGGATGTCAATGCCCAGTCAAATTAAATGGGGGTTGAAAGTTTCCTTTTTCCCGCCTTTTTAAATGGGGGGTCAGCTTTTTTGGGCTCATCTGGGGCCCGGCGGTAAAAAAATGTCCATTCAACTAAAATATGGTTAAAAAGACCCTTTTTCCCCGCACTTTTTAAAATCGGGGGGTCATGAAGTTTTGGGGCTCATCCCGTGGCCCGGCAATATGTCAATGTCCTAAAAACTAATATGGGGTTGAAAACCCCTTTTTTTGGGCCTTTTTAAATCGGGGGTCAGACGGGTTTAATGGCCCCAACTGGGTACAAAAAGGTATAGTCAATTCCAATTCAACTAAAATGGGGGTTGAAAGACCCTTTTTCCCATCACTTTTTAATCGTGGGTCAACATTTTTAAATGGTCATTCTGCGGTACGGACAGAATAGTTTTTCCCATTTCAACAAAAAGGGTGTTAAAGACTCCTTTTTCCGGCATTTTTAATCTGTGGTCGACGGGTTTTAAAAGGTAAACGTGGTACAGAACGGGTATAGTCATGTCCTTCAACTAAAATGGGGGTTCAAAGACTCCTTTTCCGGCACTTTTTAATCTGTGGGTCAGACGGGTTTAATGGTCATTGCGGTACCGGACAAAAATTAGTTAATGTCCATTCAACTAAAATGGGGTTCAAACACCCCTTTTTTTCCGGACATTTTAATCTGTGGGTCAAAATTTAATGGTCTACGGGGTACAGAACGGGTTTAAGTCAATGCCCGTTCAAAAAAAGGTGGTTCAAAATCCTATTTCCGCTTTTTTTAAAATCGGGGGATCGCGGGTTTTGGGGGCTCATGCTTGCCCAGTACAGGATAGTCAATGCCCAGGAAACAAAAATGGTGGTTCAAAAACCCTTTTTCCTCATTTTTAATCTTGGGTCAAAAGGGTTTTAATGTATTCTGCGGTACGGGACAGATATAGTAATGTCCAGTTCACAAAAATGGGGGTTCAAAGACCCCTTTTTCCGGCATTTTTAAAACTGTGGGTCAGACAGGTTTAAGGGTTTACTGTGGACAAAAACAGATAAGTCAAGCCCAGTTAAAACTAAAATGGTGGTTCAAAGAATCCTATTTCCCCTTTTTAAAATTGGGGGTCAACAGGTTGAATGGTCATTCTGCGAAAAGACAGATAAGTCAATGCCAGTTAAACAAAAATTGGGAAAGACTCCTTTTTTCCCGCATTTTTTAAAATTGGGGGGTCTTGCGGGGTTTGGGGCCATGCTGCTTCCAGGACAGGGTATTCAATATCCAGTTCAATAAAATGAGGGTTCAAATATACTGCCTTCGGCACTTTTAATTTGGGGGTGATGCAGGATTAAGGGCCCGGGTGGGGTACAAGACGGGATAGTGAATGGTCTGTGACTTTTTTTTTTTGGCTTTTATAACCCAAGTGGTTTTTTAAATGTAGATGTACCCTTTACTGTTGTGGAGTTAAATTTCCCGTTCTCCAGCCCCGTTTTGGGGGTAATAATGAAGGTTGTTCCCCTCCCCTGACTTTAATGAACGTAGTCAACTAATCGCTCATCCCATGACTTTGGCGCCGCTTTTTGCATCCAGGAGCGCGGGCTACAAGCAAGAGGCACAGCAAGCGTTGCCCCAAACCCCCGGGGATTTTTGCCCAAATGACCGGGTTTTCCCTTTCCTCCCCCTGATGGCATCATAAATGGGCGTCACAGCAGCAAAATCACCCTTTGGCCCCTTGTCTTTTAACATGCCTTCTGACTCCAAGCATTTTGTCACAGAGGGCTTCAGAAAATGGGTATCCCAGTGGTGGTAACGAGTTGACATTTGGGCTGCCTTCGCTTTATGTTGGACAATCGATGATGCGAACGACATTTCGGCCCTGACTTGGGAGTTCGCGAGGTAAGACTCTGGGTCAGGTTGCATTACCACTGAAAAAATTGGCGACGCTGTTCGTTCTGAGTTCACAGGGGCCCCGACCCAGCGTTACAGGCCCACTCCGCAACCGACATCCCTGGGATGCGTGTTTTCACCAGCACTGGAAAAGGGGCACCTTTCCCCCCGTACCTCTACCCCAGTCTTCCCCCCCCTTTGTCGCTTACCCCCTGCATTTTCGTCCATGTTCAGAAAGATAAAAAATTTTAGAAAGGGATGGGGGAGTTTGGCAAAGTCCTTATTAAAAGACGGCAAATCAAGCTATTCTCAATCCCTGAAATCAAAAAAAAATTGCTGTATTCAAATTTAAGTGCAAGGGGGCCCCATCAACAAAGGGACTGTGCCAAAGGGGAAAAAAAAACCTATCGAAAAGTATACAAAAGGTATTTTTTGCACCCATCAAATACACCGGGAGTGACTACAAAATTGCGTATTCAAATTTAAGTGCAAGGGCCCTCTATCAACACAGCCGGCCTGCGTCACAGTGAAAAAACACCTATCGAAATGTATACGGATAAAAAAAGGATTTTTTCACTAACAAAAACCCGGTGAACGAAATTGCTCTTTTCAAATTTAAGTGCAAGGTGCCTTTATCAACAAAATGGAAAATGCGCCAAAGTGAAAAAACACCTATTGAAATTAATGGGTAATAAAAGTGGAGTTTTGCACCTAACAAATACACCTGCGGTGACACAAAAATTTCTTATTAAATTTAAGGCAAGGGGCCTCTAACAAAAAGCTGGTGCGCCCGTGAAAAAAACCCTATCAAAAAACACGATAATAAAAGTGGAGTTTTGCACCAAAAAATACACCTGCGGTGATACAAATTGCTGTATTCAAAATTAAGTCAAGGTCCTCTTCAAAAAATTTTGGGGCCCGGTCAAATTGAAAAAACCCTATCGAAAAATAACGGATAATAAAAGTGGAGTTTTGTACGTAACAAAAACACCCGCATGATACAAAATTCGTATTTAAATTTTAATGCAAGGCCCCTATCAACAAAGTGGATGCGCCAAATGAAAAAAAAACCTACTGAAAAAAGTATAGGATAATAAAAGTGGGGGTTTTGCACCCAACAAAACACCCGCGGTGACTACAAAAAATTTCTGTATTCAAATTTAAGTCAAGGTCCCCCATCAACAAAGCTGGACTGCAAACCCAAAATGAAAAAACACCTAACTGAAATGTAACCCAATTTAAAAAAGTGGAGTTTTGACCTATCAAATACACCTCAGTTTTTCTAGAAAAATCGTATCCCCAATATAAGTTCAGGCCCCAACTACAAGTAATATTTCAACAGAAAAATGTTAATAAAAAACCATTGCAATGCAATGTCAAACCAGTCTGGGCTGCACAATATCCCCTATCCTTTAAAAAAGGGTTTTCTTGTTTTGCCCCCCCCCCCCCCACACACACTCTCCCCCCTGGGCTTTACAGGGCAGAAACCCCTTTAAAATTTTCAGCCTAATACCAAAATCCAATCTCTAATCTACCTAAGTTCTAATGTTCACAGCAAAAGCATAGCTGTCTGTGGGAACAAAAAAACAAAAACGCTGACTGTTTTTCAGAGACCGAGCCACATCCACTCCCTTTAACACTGCACACACTGAGCAGAAAAGGAAGGGCTGTTCTATTAAAACGAGGTATGTGAATTTTCCACCAATCGCAACCCTACACACCCATATGACTTTACACACAATCACCCGCTTATTCTCAAGCGATTTTCTGGCCGCCAAAGGAAAGGAAGCGTGAAAATGGCGCATATTTAAAAGATTTCGCAGATTTTCACCTAAATTTCGCGTTCGAAAAAATCCGAAACAACAAAAAAACCCTGCCGATTTCAACTTTGTCGTAAAACGCTCAACACAAAAACACATCAAAAATTCCCCTTCTTTACATTTCTGTGACTCTTCCAGTTTCTCTGTTTCTCTCTTGCAACCTGCTGATGACACTCTGTGACACTCCAAGCTCACTGGCCACCTCCATCTGAAAAGCATCCTGCTTGCAGCTTCGCAATGGTGAGGTACAGTTGATCAATTGTAAAGTGTTGCATTGGTCTCATGATGTCAAAATGTGAACAGCATGATGAGGATGACTGTTTAAATACAAATTCAAATTGATCCCCTAAGTGTATTGTCCGATTCAGTAATCAAATACCTGTTAATGCCAAATTTAGACATTGATCTAGAATGTGCCTAATTTATGCACACGTTCTACAGCGGGTCATAAATCAGGTGCATTCTAGTGCTAGGGCTATAGTTCTGGCTCAGGTATACCACTCCAACTGTAATGCGACTATAAATGTCATAACGAAGCTATAAATATCTAGCTTCGCTAAGGTTTTAGTGCGCCAGGCTATGTAATGTGTCCGAAAATGGCATGCAGGAGATTTAATAATGTATGAACAGGGCTGCATCTGATATCGGGCTGAAAAGAAGCCCTTTATGTTCATCCTAAAATTTCAACTAAAGGCCAAATATTCCTAAATTTTTACAAGTAGTATGTGTATATATCATAATTAGTGATGAGCGATTTAATCGAAAAAAGTTGAACTCGAAGCGATTGTCATGTTTTCCGAGATCTCGATTCGATCTGCTTTTTTCCCTTAAAATCTTATTAAAAATTGTGATCCCGGATTCAGATTGTGCCATTTTCGCAGCTTCCTGTACTTTTGGCGGCAAGCCAATTAGCGCAGAGCACAGAATGTCACCAGTGGGCGGTGTAGGAATCTCATTGGCTGCTAAAGTCACATGACCCTGTTTTATTAATGTCACAGCACTTCCTGCTTGCCACCATTAGACTGTGAACAGAGCGGATCGCTTTCTCTCTGCTCAGCTTTTTTTAAAAGCTGGCAGACACTATTTCCCTGCGTTTTCACCACAGAAAGGCTGCTAGATAGATGAGTTATGTTAGGGTACAGCAAGATTAGGCAATTTAAGACAGTATTAGTCAGAGACTTGGATACAGCTGCATTGCCCTAAACTTCCTCGATTCAGTTTCTGAGGGGGGTCCTTGTTTCGGGGGGCAGCTTCTGCATCAGACACAACTACTTTAATCTCTCGTATCAAATCACTGTGAGATAGCAGCATATTATATTTCTGCATCGCCCTTAACTTCCTGGCATCAGTTTCTGAGGAGGGAGGGCGCTTGGTTGTGTGGGGAACTTCTGCATCAGACACAACTACGTTAATTTGTCATAAGAAATCACTGTTCTATACAGTTTTATTCTGGAAAATGTCATTCCATGGCCACGAAGTCTGAGCTGCAGTGAAATAAGGACAGCCAGTGTACAGGACACTTAGGAAATCAGCCCTAAACAGAAATAGCTTTGATACACAGCTTTTTGGCAGAAAACTCCATTCCATTCCCTTTATTCACATGCAGCAGTTTTTTTTTTGTTTTTTTTTGGGAGGGACAGCCAGTATAAAAGACCCTGCTCTTCCATTTTCAAGATATTGCAAAGAAAAATATTCTGTTTATAATCCTTAATGCTTGTCTCATAAGACCAGATTGCTTGGCTATTCCGTATAAAAAAGTCAATTGCTAGTCCTACTTGGCAGTTCTAAATTACAAGGACTGCAGGAAGAACACTGTTGATTGGTTGTCAGAGTTGTTCCACAATGCATAATTTCATAGATATTCCGTAGAAAACATTTCTATTTCCACCCCTGGTTGTCAGTTGTCAGAAAAGACCACATTGCTTAGATAATGCGTAAGAAAAAAAATCTATTTCTACTCCTGGTTGTCAGTTGTGGGAAAAGACAACATTTCAGAGAGATTCCGTAGAAAACATTTCTATTTCTACCCCTGCTTTTCAGAAAGGACCACATTTCTTTGATAATCCGTAGAAAATTATTCTATTTGTACTCCTAGTTGTTAGTTGTGGGAAAATACCACATTTCAGAGATATCCCGTAGAAAACATTTATATTCCTACCCATGGTTGTCAAAAAGGACCACATTTCTTTGATAATCCATAGAAAATTATTCTATTTGTACTCATAGTTGTCAGTTGTTGGAAAAGACGACATTTCAGAGAGATTCCGTAGAAAACATTCCTATTTCTACCCCTGGTTGTCAGAAAAAAACACATTTCTTTGATAATCCATAGAAAATTATTCTATTTGTACTCCTGGTTGTCAGTTGTGGCATAAGACCACATGTAAGAGATATTCAGTAGAAAAAAGTCTTTTGCTAGTCCTATTTGGCTGTTGTAAATTACAAGATCTGAAGCAAGAACACTGTTGATTCAGTGTTACAGTTTGTCCATAAGACTGCATTTCACAGATATTCGATAGAAACAATTCTGTTTCTAATCCTAGTTGCCAGTTGGAAATTATAGGGATTTACGAACGTTTGTGATTTGCTGTCTTTGCAGAACAGTTCTTCAATAAGAGTCTGTGAACAAATCTTCTAAACTTTTCTAATATTTATCTTTCTGAACATGGAGCGAAGTAGAGGTGGTAAGCAAGCAAGGAGGGGGGTAGGACATGGAGCTCGAGGTACGAGACAAGGCGCTCCTTCAAGGTGCTCTGGACAACACACAAGTGAGCACATCGTGAGTTGCAGGACCGTCAGGCTTGTCATCGCTCGGTCGGTTACCTGTGAATCTCAGTTCTTCAGTGGATAACGAAACCTGCATGCAGCGGTTTTACCTCTGCGTCCTCTCAGTCATGGCCACAAATGCCGTCAGCATCAGTCCAACCTGAAGCAAACGCATCCCACATGTCAACTCATGTACAGACCACTGTGGATAATCCATGTTCTGAAGAGCCCTTTGATGACACAATGCGGTTGAGATCAGAAGGCACTTCAAAACATCAAGAGGCCAAAGAGGATGATTTTGTCTGCTCTGACGCTCAATAACTGCCATCAGAGGAGAAGGAAGGACGTCAGTCGGTACAACTCCCAAGCGGTCAGCAACGCCTAGCAGTGCCTGTGGCTTCTAGACCTCAGCTTCAGGATGTAGACTGTCAGGACGAGAAGCTCACCTGTGATGATGATGATGTTGATAATGACATTGCACACAAGTCCACTCAGATTAATCTGCCAGCCATGGTCAGTGGTGGCAGCAGAAACACCACTACTAGGTTATCACCATTGAAGAGGTCCAGGATTTGTGAAGCTTGGGCCTTTTTTCGATCAAGCCTCAGATTCGTCGACCAACGTCATATGCTGGGTTTGCCGTCAACGCGTCAGTAGAGGGAAGAATCCAAAGTGTTTAACCACCACGAACATGAATAAGCACATCTAAAGGCATGCATCTAAAGCATGAAATGAAGTGGAGGAATCACTTGGATTAAAAAGGCCACAGAGGTCCTGGGATTCCAAGCACTGTGACATCCTCTGTCTCCTCCCTCTGCCACTTCCAAGACCAAGCGATCCTTTGCTGCCCATGTCCCCGAGTGGTACTTGCCTGCCCCCAATACCAGATTCCAAGCAGGCATTTTTTTCCCAAAAAAACGTCTCTGCCCTGGCCAGCCATGTGTCAGAAAAAATCTCCAGCGTGTTGGCTGCATCTGTGTCCTGCAAAGTCTATCTGACCACAGATACATGAACTAGTAAGGATGGTCAAGGGTGCTACATCTCTGTGACTACTCACTGGGTGAGTTGGGTGCATGTGAATGTCTCTGGTGATGATGGTGGGTCTCAGGACTTGGTGTACACTCTTCCACACTGCTGGGATGGTGCAGGTTTCAGATCCCCAGGCTCCACGGGTAGCATCACGTGCAAAGAGAAACCAAGCCGTGTTGAATTTAATCTGTCTTGGAAACCGTCAACACACAGGTCAAGAGCTGTGGAAGGCTCTGCGCAATGAGACTGAGCAGTGGCTGGGTGATAAGAACTTTGCGCCAGGCAAGGTGGTGTGTGACAATGGGAAAAATCTCCTTGCTGTCCTTAAGATCGGTAGGCTTGTGCACATCCCTTGCCTGGCACACGTCATGAACCTGGTTGTGCAGAAATTTCCAAAGTGCTACCCAGGTCTTGACTGCCTGCTGAGGAAGGCTTGAGGTCTGAGCTCACACTTCCGGCATTTGCAACTTGCTTCGGCCCGACTGGTTGCGTTGCAGCGTCATCTTGGCCTCCCAGTCAACCGTCTCATTGTTGACGTGGCAACACACTGGAATTCCACCCTCCACATGCTCCAGTGATTGTAGCAGCAGCTTAATGCCATTATGCAGTATAAAGTGGTGCATGGCCTGACAAGCAGTGGTGCGTGGTAAAGAGTGGAGGCAGGTGAAAGATCTCTGCACTATCCTTGCCAGTTGTGAAGACACCACCAAAGTGGTCAGTGAGGACAATGCCCTTGTCAGCATGACCATTTTGGTGATATTTGTTCTGGAATAAGTGTTAGACACTTTGAAGCAGCAGGACACAGCATTGACGGAGAAGGAGGGAAACACAGATGCAGACACAGAGCCTTACTTGCCATAAGATCTAGAAGGCTCGACTGTTTCACAACTTTTTAGGTCTTCGTTAGGCGGTTGTTCGGGGTCCAGGGCTGGTGTAAGCGGCACTTCAGCTCTCAAAGTACAGCATATGAGGCTAGCCACAGATGAGGAAGCAGAGGAGATGGATGAGGGATGGCTGGACACCAACGGTACCAATGTCCCTGCGGTGGTAAGAGGTTGGCACAGATTTGAGGCAGAGGAGGAAGACAAGGAAGATCTGTTTAGTGCCCCTCGACCCGAGCGTCTGGGAAATTCCTGGCTGCATTCTTTCATGTGTGCTTGGATGCTCCATTATGCCAACATTATCCCACCGCATCAACGGCAAATCTAATATAGAACAGCATTTATTGGGGTGTCCACTTCTCTTGGATCCATGTTACAATCGAAAGTCAGCGCATAATTTTCCTTCCACCCTCACACATTGACAGTAAATGGCAGGAATTTGAGACCAGCTGCCCCATCCTTGACCTAATTGGAGCACATCTGTTGCGTCTCTCTTAACATTCTTTTCATTACTCACAGTGGAAACAATTGTCAGCTCAACGGTCGACAGCAGTAGAGTGGAAGTAGCCGTAGTCAGCAGCAGCAGCAGGCATTGTGGGGCAGTAGCCTAATGGTGTGTACCTGTGGCACAATCGGTTATTTCCTCTACCAACCCTCACCACAACAACCTGTAAAGGCAGGGCAAAAATCAGACCCACAGAGGACCCCTATGACATGTGCACGATTACCTGTCAGCTATAACACCGAAAGTGTTTTCTGGAATGGTCTGGATAGAGCATGTGCCGAATTTCTCAAAAAATTCGGTTCGGTCACTTAGCCGTATTTTCTTCAGACAAAATTAGTTTCGGTCCCGAATTACTTCGGCCGAATCACGTTAACAAACAGCTTACTTTCCAGGCTGCCCAGAGCCTGCAGGGTTGGTTAGAACGTTCGTGCCATGCGTAAATATGCAGAGGGAGCTTGGTTTTGGTCTTCATACAATGTTGTGTTCTAGTAATGAAACGACATGATGCCGACGCTCTACAGAATCGCTTCATATACAAATTCCCCTGGGCACTTATGAGGGCACAAAAATGACCAAAAAACTCAAGCGGCAGTAGTGATAAAGTCATGCTAGCGAAAGCTGGAATAAAAAAGTGGAGAGCTCAGGTGGCAACATTAGTCGATTGCAGTGTGGATGGTGACGGCAAGCAGGCAGCCACAGCAGATTGAGGTCAGCGCGAGTGGCCACATATGACATTACTGCGAGGCGGCAAAACAGTTATTAGGCCACAGGTGGTCACCCAATCCACACAGTGTGGAGGTCAATGGCAGGCAGCAGCATGTGGTCAGGCAGTGGCACAATGACATCTCTGCGGAGGCGGCAACTAAAAAAACAGTATTAGGCCACAAGAGTGGCACAATCACTCAGTTGTGGAGGTCACGGCAGGCCGGCCAGTATGAGGTCAGACAGTGACAATGGCAGTTATGGATGGTGGCAAAACAGTATTCAGGCCACAGAGTGCACAATTCAACACAGTGTGGAGGTCACGGCGGCAGCAGTATGTGGTCAGGCAGTGGCACAATGGACATTATGGACGCGGCATAAAAAAAAGTATTAGGCATGAGTGGCACAATCGATAACAGTGTGGAGGTCACGGCGCAGCAGTTATGAGGTCAGTACAGTGGGAAACAATGACATTATGGAGGCGGGAAAAAAAAAAAACAGTATTAGGGCACAGAGTGGCCCCATTGATACAGTGTGGAGGTTCACGGCGGGAGCAGTATGAGGTCGAGACAGTGGCACAATGACATTATGGAAGGCGGTAAAAAAATAACAGTATTAGGGCACAGAGTGGCACAATCACACAGTGTGGATGTCACGGCGGGCGCAGTTTGAGGTCAGGACAGTGGCACAAAATGGCATTCTGGAGGTGGGCCAAAAAACAGTTATTAGCGCCACAGAGTGGCACAGATGATACTGTGTGGAGGTCACGGCGGCAGCAGTATGAGGTAGGCGCAGTTGGCACAATGACATTATGGAGGCGGAAAAAACAGCTATTAAGCCACTGAGTGGCACAAATCACACAGTGTGGGAGGTCACGGCGGCAGCAGTTGAGGTACAGGCAGTGGGCACAAGACATTATGGAGGCCAGGCTCTCAACAAACCAGTATTAGGCCATCAGAGTGGGCACATTGACTACGTAGGGGAGGTCACTAGCCAGCCAGCATATGAGGTAAGACAGTGCACCAATGACATTTATGGAGGCCGCACAAGACAGTATTAGGTACAGAGTGGATCACAATCACACAGTGTTGGAGGTCACGGCCCCCCAGGCAAGCAGTATGAGGTCAGACAAGTGCACAAAGACATTATGGAGGGCGGCAAGACAAGTATTATGCCACAGAGTGGCACCATCACACTGTGGTGGTGGTCACGGCAAGCAGCAGTATGAGGTCATGGCAGTGGCCAACAATGCATTATGGAGCGGCAAAACAGTATTAGCCACAGAGCGCCCACAATGATTACAGTGGGAGGTCTCGGCGGCCAGCAGTTTTGAGGTCAGACAGTGGCTCAATGACCCTTATGGAGGTGGAAAAAAACAGTATTAGGCGCAAGAGTGGCACAATCACTCAGTGGAGGTCACAGCGACGGCAGCAGTATGAGGTCAGGCTAGTGGCACAATGGACATTATGGACGGCGGCCAAAACAAGTATTAGGCCACAGAAGTGCACAATGACTGCAGAGTGGAGGTCACGGCACAGCCAGCAGTTTGAGGTCCAGCCAGTGGCACAATGAACAATAAGGAGTGGAAACACAGTATTAGGGCACAGATAGGTGGCACATCACACAGTGGAGGTCACAGCGGCAGCAGTATGAGGTCAGGCAGTGGCACCAATGACAAATTCTGGAGCTGGCAAAAAAGGAGTAGGCCAAAGAAGTGGTACAATGGACTACCAGTGTGGAGGAACGGCTGGAGAACCAGTCAGAGGCATAAGGCTCAGACAGTGGGCCATCAATATGACACAGTTGTGGAGGGCACGGCAGCAGCCACGGGCAGCGCATGAGGTCAGACAGTGGCAAAATGACAAATTCTGGACGGTGGCCAAAAAAAAAACAGGAAGTAAGGCCACAGTCGTTGGAGGGCAACGCAGCAGCCTCACGCAAAGCGCATGAGGTCAGACAGTGGAACAATGACATCAGTGTGGAGGGGCACGACAAGGAGTCACAGCGCAGCATGAGGTCCAGACAGTGGCACAATGACATTATGGAGGTGCAAAAACTCTATTAGGGAACAGAGTGGCACATCACACAGTGGAGGTCACAGCACCCTTGCAGCAGTATGAGGTCAGCAGTGGCACAATGACAAATTCTGGAGCTGGCAAAAAGGGTAGGCAAAAGAGTGGTCAATGACACAGTGTTGGAGGGCACGGCATCAGCGCAGCAACAGCAGCAGCATTAAGGTCTGACAGTGGCACAATGACACAGTGTGGAGGGCACGGCAGCAGCCACGCAGTCAGCTATGAGGTCAGACCAGGGCACAATGACCAAAATTCTGGAGGTGGCAAATAACAGGAGGGCCACAGTGTGGGGAGCGGCACCTAGGCAGCAGCCACTGGCCGCTGAATGAGCCGTCAAGACAGTGGCACAATGGACTCAGTGGGAGGGGGGGCAACAGGAGGTCTCAGCCAGTCAGGCATGAGGTCACGTAGAGTGCACAATGACATTCTGGCAGGTGGCCAAAATAGTATTAGGCCACAGAGCGGCACAATGATGAGATGCGGAGTACACGGCAGGCAGCAGATGAGCGTCAGGCAGTGGCACTCACAATGACAGAGAGTGGAGGGTGATGACAAGAGCAAAAGGCATGAGGTCAGGGAGTGGCACAATGACATTCTTGGATGGTGCTAAATACAGTACACAAGGCAGCCAGAGTGGCACAATGACACAGTGTGGATGTCACGGCAACTGCAACAGCCAGCTAGCAGCATGAGCACATAGAGTGGCACATGACACGAGTGTTGAGCGTGGGTTGGCCAAATACCCAGTCCCTGTTAAGGACGGTGGTAGGAAGATTGCGAGAGAGAAAAACTATCGCAGAAGATGTGTGGCATATCAGGCGGGTGGCGGGCATCAGAATAGTGGCTGAGGCAGGTAGTTTGAAACCACAAGACTGACGGCCTAAGGCATTGGTGTGTGGAATTCCTAGGCCCGGATCCACACGCCTCTATTCATTTGACGCACTAAGGTCTGTCGATTCAACATTTCCCAGTGGACAAGCCGGGTTTCTCCTTGGGGTAACCGGGTTTGGACACCCGCCGCACTGTACACCGCTTCATGATGGCCACAACTACTGGCGGCAGCACTCAGACTTCTCCACTGAAACTCGGAACAAGTTGCTCGGCCACACATCCAGTTTGGCTGCTGTAGTCCAGCGGATCTTCTATCTGGAGGGTGGCAGTGTGCTGTCCAAGTCGGCCACAACCATGATTGCTCAGGGAATGCTCCATGTTTCCTGCTGCTGCTGCTGCTGGTGACTGCCCTCCTCACCTAGAGCGGGTGATACGGAAGCTGCTCAATTAGTCGACTCCAGACTTAGGTTACTGCTGATGGAGCTGGTACCTGCTCTACCCCCCCACTTCCCCCATGCAGCCCGCAGGGCAGTAGTTTACGTGAGCCGCTGAGGAACCCCCGGTCAGACTGTCAGAGGGGTGGGGGAAAAGGGGACGATTGCCGCAATAGTGCAGCGGCCAATGATTACGGAGGATTTCCCTATAGTATTGAGTTGTCTTTCCCTCTCATAGCTGGGGGAAAAAAGGTCCAATTTTGGACCGGTAAAAAGAAGAGGGAACAGAGGGTCCAATAGGGTGGGAGAGCCAGAAGTCATCCCTCTGCCGGATGACTGGACTATTCGGCTGTCAATAGCCAGGCATAAATAAGCATGCATGCTGCGGGACTTACTGCACAAGTGCTCCGAGGGGCTCCCTGCCTCCATTTCAACTGTATACTGCCCGGTGCTTGGGATCATCTGCCATCGTCTTTCCTCCTCTCCATCACTCCTCCAGACTTGCTCCGCTCTATCTCTTGTACCTGGTTGGAAAATCCACTCCATTTCACCAGACATGCTTCTGCTCCATATGTCCTCCTCCTTCCTCCTCCCCTCCATTTTCAGTCCCCACCGGATATGTGGGCACGAGATGTAGTCGCACATCTCCAGTCCCTGCCAGGGAACAGATTTTCGCATCTGTTCCGGACCATCGAAGCAGCTGAATGACGTTATTCATCCCGTAGTCCTGGCGACTGACAAATTACACGTGGCCTCTCGAATGGCACTCAACAAACACGGCTGGTGTCACGCGTATGAGCTCTGCCACTGTCTGACATCAAAGTTACCACAGGGTGGTGTACTTCTCTGTCTGCCATGATCATCTAAAAATCGTTAATGGCCTTTCTCTGTTCATACAGCTCGCGTCCAACTTGTCAGCTGGAATTCCAGCGGGTGGAAACTATCGCAAAACCAGAGCGTGTTGGGGGAGGCGTTCTGCCGCTCTGCAACTCGAGGAGGTGTCTCTTGGCTTTGTACGACTGGATAAAGTGCATTGCACCTGTTCCTGGCCATTTTCAGAATGTTTCTGAAGATCGGTGGAAGACTTCAGGAACCTTTTTACAACAGAATTGAACACTGCGCCATGCCAGGGCGCATGGACCATCCCTCCTCGGTTGCAGCGCGGACACCATGTTCCTCCATTGTCCCGTCACACATGGCTTCATTGTCAAGTTGGCGCGGAGGAAAGCCACCTCGATTTCTTGCTGGCATGTAGCGCGGAGCAGTCGCCTCCCCTGTGTGACTTCGTTCGCCGAGGCAAGCTAGGTGTAGAAACCTGCGTGACACCGATGTGCTACTCATGTGGTATGATGGAGCAGCACTGCATACTGTGGACGGCTGTTGATGGTGGTGGTGGTGGAGGAGGAGGAGGCGGACATTGGCGCAAGGAGCAGCAGTTTGACACGTGGTGGAGAGGAACAGCGGCGTCTCCTGTCCAAGTTGTTGGTGTGCCTGGGCAGGATTGCCACATTCACCAGTGCGGCGTAAACGACATGTACTGGCCTGACCGTTAGTTAAGCTCCAGACGTCCCGCGCATGCGTGTACTTGGAACAAACCCGATACGCTGCAAGGACTTGACCCCATCTTTCTGTTCTACATACTTTATGAAGTGCTAAATAGGGGTTACTGCACGTTTTGAAATGAAATTACGGCTTCTGAACTCCACATCTCGGCTGGGCACAAAGCCATTAGTCTCTGAATGGTGCAGAGCCCACCATTGGAAAGGGAGGGACTGCAGTTCCAAACAAGATTGGACAGGAAGCACGGTCAGATGCTGCACCTTAGGATGGTTGGACGCATTACTGGTGTCTCTTTGGCAATCACCCTCGCTGTAACGACTGTGCTGGATGGCGCCTATTGAGTAGCGAGGTGCAGGAGCATATGGTCCGGGAGTGGATGTCACAAGAGAAACAAGCTGCATTCTGCAGAGGTGGTGGAGCCTTGACTGGGCGGAAATGGCATGCGTGCCACTGGGCCGCTGCTGCTGCTGACAGCGGCAGGATGGCACCACCCACATCTGAAGCCACGTTTCTACCAGGCCACCTGTGGTGACGCTGATGTGTGACGCAGGGCCGTTGTGCAAAACGTTAGTCTCCCTGGCCCACGCTTCACTTTTGCCACAGAGATTCTACTACCAACTATACATTTTCGGCTCCCTCGGTGTATTAGCAAAGAACTGCCCCCCCCCCCACCCCCCCCCCCACCGATTACGTGTAGGATGTTATACCGCCAACGCTCCGCACTGATCATGGATACTGCCGACGCTGCCTCGCTGAGCCCCTGTGCCGCTACTTGTCTTGGACCTGGCGAAGCGGTTTTCTACCCCCGTGGCCGTTGGCTCCCGACCTCACAATGATGCTAACCCTGCTGCTCACGGCCAAATCCCCACTTCCCCCACTTGCTGGCATGCGCCAGCTGCACCGGCACGAAGCATAGCTGACGCCTCTTTTCCCTCTGACGATTGAATGAAGCCTTGCTTCACCCGGCTCCATGTGCGGTCGGGCTACTCATCATCTATTGTGTTTCATCGCTTCACTACTGCATCATCACCCGGTTCTTGGTAAGCCGAGGCTGACCTCCACCACATGACCTCACCATGCCACTCTCCACATTATACTTTTGCCCCGTCCTACTGCAAGAAGCTGGGGATATTGGCCCCATTTCTTCACTGCCACGTAGCTGCTGACTGCCCTCCTCAAATTGTCATCCTCGCTATTATAGTGTCAGTGCTGCGCCCAAGACCACATAGTAGATACCTGGTGACGGGAACCTGGTGGGGACAGAGGGCGTGGCTGAGGACAGGTGAGGCCGCAGACCGCTCCCGGGCCATGCCAACTAAGTGTTGTGTTCTGAGGTTCCAGGCTTTGCGCACTATTGGCTGGGCGTTGTCAGATGTCATATGGGAGGAAGAGGATGAACCTAGTCACACCAATCAAGAAACCCTTGGGTTGCTGAACATACACTACCTGGCCGCTAGATGACAGCGGCATTGTCGGGGGGGGGGCCCCCTCACCGAGTCTGACCCTGCTGCGACGTCCCTCTTTGCTGTGCTGCGTCTGGGCCCGTTTCAGAAATGCTTTGTGCCACTGCCACTCGCAGTTGCAGAGTGCCACCTCTCTGTCTGACATACTGTTTGTTCTAAATGCTACAGACACTGATTTGATGAAGCTATCTGTATATGATAAATATACACCCTGTTTTTGACTCCAATGAACCAGTAACATAGCTTGGGTAACCCTTGGATTATAAATTTACGCTCCACAAATGGCCGAGAAAAATTTACTTGATGTGTCCGTTTTCAAGCTCTGTGTGTTTTACTAATGTAAAAGCACAAACAGGGCTTAATTAACCTTCGCTTGTGAATTATGCTACAAGAAAAATGTATATATTTCTGGTGATTGAGAAAAGTCGGTTTATTTTTGTCAGCACACAGCAACAACAACGCTTAATTAACCCCTGGATGTAAAATGCGCCAAAGAATTTGAGGCCGCACAAGACTAGTAGCGTGTTACAAATTGCGTTGTTATTCTACGCACACAACAAGAGAT
Organism: Phyllomedusa bahiana; assembly: GCA_025379985.1. Classification (NCBI taxonomy): domain Eukaryota; kingdom Metazoa; phylum Chordata; class Amphibia; order Anura; family Hylidae; genus Phyllomedusa; species Phyllomedusa bahiana. Next base: position 18,795 of record JAODAL010040904.1, read on the forward strand.
AACAGTTGTAATTAGCCTTTGCTTGTGTTTTAGGTACCAAAAAAAAATTACTATATTTGGCGTGAAAAAAGACGGTTTATTTTTGTTCAGACACAGCAAAACAACGCTTAATAAACCCCTGGATCGTAAATTTGCGCCAAAGAATTGAGCCGCCAAACACTAGTAGCGTGTTGCAATTGCGTTGTTTTCTTACAGCCACACAACAAGAGATACAGTTGTTATTAGGCCTTTGCTTGTGAATTAGCTACCAAAAAAAAAAATATATATATTTGCGTTGAAAAAGACGGTTTATTTTTGTCATCACACCAGCAAACACAACGTTAATTAACCCCCTCTGGATGTAAATTGCGCCCAAAGATTGAGCCGCACAAACTAGTAGCGTGTTACAATTGCGAGTTTTCTACGCCACTCAACTAGAGATAGAGTTGTTATTAGCCTTTGCTTGTGAATTAAGGCTACCAAAAATAAATATATATATTTGGCGTGAAAAAGACGGTTTATTTTTGTCAGCACACCAGCAAACAGCCTTAATTAAACCCCTGGATGTAAATTGCGCAAAGAATTGAGCCGCACAAACTAGTAGAGTGTTACAATTGAGTGTTTTCTCACGCCACACAACAAGAGATACAGTCTGTAATTAGCCTTTGCTTGTGAATTAGGTACCAAAAAAAAATATATATATTTGGCGTTTGAAAACGACGGTTATTTTTGTCAGCACACCAGCAAAACAACCACTTAATTAACCCCTGGATGTAAATTTGGCCAAAGAATTGAGCCGCACAAAACTAGTTGCGTTGTTACAATTGGTTGTTTTCTCTACGCCTAGCACAACAAGATATAAAGTTGTAATTAGCATTTGCTTTTGAATTAGTCTACCAAAAAAATATATCTATATTTTGCGTTGAAAAAGACGGTTTATTTTGGTCATCACAACAGCAAAACAACGCTTAATTAACCCTGGGATGTAAATTGCCGCCAAAGAATTGAGCGACACAAACTAGTTGCTTTTGTAGCGTGTTACAATTGCGTGTTTTCTACGCCACACAACAAGATGATACAGTTGTAATTAGCCTTTGCTTTGTGCGAATTAGGCTACCAAAAAAAATATATATATTTGGGCGTTCGAAAAAGACGGTTTATTTTTGTCAGCAACCAGCAAAACAACGCTTAATTACCCTGGATGTAAATTGCGCAATAGAATTCGCAGCCAAAAATGGAAGTGGTAGTTGTATTGTTAAAAACGCTGTTTCCTTTAAATGAATAACTAACAGGGAACTGGCTTAGAATCCCACTTGGATATTGAATGTATATGCGCTGCAGTGGTCGCTCACTGGATTTAAGATCCAATACCCCAAAAAATCAGAAATGAACTATTCAGAGAATCAGTCTCTGAGACATAGCTGAGACACCCCACAAGAAATCGCTGTTATAAATATACAGTTCTTCAGAAGCGCTATCTCCCGCAGCAGCACCTTCCCTATCAGTACAGTGAGAGGAGTGTGAGCAAAACCACTGCGGCCGAGCTCGTCTTATACTAGTGCGGTGACGTCACAGAATCCCGCCGGTCTCTGATTGGCTTCATCTCTGCACATGTCATGAGGCTAGTGCCTTCTTCCTCCAGAGTGCTTAGCCCATGTAGCGCCATGTGCTGAAGCCTTTTATCCAATCAAAAGCACATTCGTTAACCCGAAGTACCCCAAAGTTCGACTTCGTTCCCGAACCCGAAGTTTCCTGAAATTCTAAACGAATTCCACTTCGTTAGAATCAAATTACGCCATCTCTAGTCTAGGACCCTTCTCACTTCCAGATGTCCAAACTGGATGAATGGCACAAACTTGCTTGGCACGCCATAGAAGTGTTATCCTGCCTAGCAGCCAGCATCATTTCGGACCAGACCTTAAAGAGAACATGTCACATAGATTATGACTCCCTGGCTGAGGACAGAACAATGTAGTGTCAGACCTGCTGTTCCCAGCGCTGTGTCCCCTATATTCTGCGAAGGATGCTGTGTTTTCGAGTATTTAGTGCTCAAGCCTCTTGCAGTTTTCAGCCAGAAAATGAGCCATAAAGGAGTTGTTTATAAACCACGCATCCTCTGTGGCTTAGCCCCACCCACATCAACGGATTAAATTCTATTTACATTTAAAATAGGTAGAAATGTGAATAACTGGCATTGGGCGGGGCTAGCTGACAGTTTGTTTTGCCAACTATTTGTGGGGTCGCATACGGCTTTAAAAGCAACATCCAATGCTTTATTTACTTTATTATTTGAATAACTCAATGATTACATAAAACTACAAGAAGATAGTGTGATATTGAGGTATACCTTTTGGCATACATATAGATATACAGAAGAAAGCAGTATTCTACATCATAAAGAACAAAAGGTAAAGCCACAATACACACATACTCTGCTCCTGAACCTGACTATGGTTGGGTCATTCCAGAGTATGCAATAGGCCAAAGCACTTGCATATGTCACTAGTGAGTACAATACATATAAACACTCCAATCCGATTCTCCCATCAAATAATCCTTCCAGTGCCTCTTTGGAGGTCCCATGAGCTATTTACCATGCTGCTTATTTTATAACACGGCACACCTGGAAAGGGACCTGAAATTTATTCATCCTGGCCCAAGGAACAGTTGCATCACTATAGCAGATCTATTAACATCCAGCACAACTAACAAGGGATAACATACCTACACTACACCTTTATAGGGTCAAAGCTTCATCAGGCATCTTATAACCTTGAAGGTGTCCTCATTGACACTGGTCCTGAGATCGACACCTTGCAGGGGGTCCTACTTGCCAGGTCTGAGATCGACACCTTGCCATAGGTGTCCTCCTTGCACACGGTCCAAGCTTCACAGGGTTTAAGACTGCCTTATTCCATCACGAGAAGCCACAGCGGTGAGAGCAGAAGATCACCTGGGATCTACACGGGCATCCTGGTCCAAGATGCTTCGATCTCACCACTGTGTGTCCAACCTTATATCTTCTTTGTGTAACCAAATAGTTACACAAAAATCTGATAGGTTACATTTGTCCAATATAATATTCCTCTCCTGAATGGCCAGTCCAACACGGCGGTCACCTTTACACGGACAAATCCTTTCATTGAGATGAGAAACCTGAACAAAAAACCTCCTGTTTCATAAAACTCCTTTCACTAAAAACATGGATACAGAAAATCATGTGATAATACATAAAATATGTGAAAATATGTGATTAGAAAAGCACGGATGATGAGAGCTCCTAGTACTGAAAGCTTTTCTCATATAACATAGAACTCAAAATCATAAACTCAACTATTGTTTCTCACAGACTCTTACCAAGCCGCTAGGGAAAATTACAGCTTAAAGCCTGGCTTTTATCATCAATAATTCTTAAGTGATACTGTCATATCGGATTCCGGTATGGTCATTAAATCTCTTTGCACTACACTTCCACCCTTGACCATCCACAATCCATATTTCATCAATATACAACACCATATCCCAAGGGAATGTCTTCAACACATGAGGTACATTGTATACAACAACACGGTGCATTGCAAGCACAAACTATAGCAAAAAGTACTCCTAAAATATAGCGTGAATAACCAAAATCAGGCAACCAGGAAAATAACCAATCCCGCCAGTTACTGTGACTTTGTGTGATGTGTTCAACATCATTATGTAACTGATCTATCTGAGACTGCAGATCCCAGGTGATCTTTCTGCTCTCACCGCTGTGAAGCTTGGACCTGTGCACTGAGGACACCCGTGCAAGGTGTCGATCTCAGGACCTGGGCAAAGAGGACACCTGTGCAAGGTGTCGATCTCAGGACCTGGGCAAGGAGGACACCTGTGCAAGGTGTTGATCTAAGAAGGTGTATATAAGATTCCTGATGAAGCTTTGACCCCGTATATAAGTTGCAGTGTCCGTAGGTTAACATTGTATTGTGCCTGGATTTATAGACCTGCATTGCTGGATGCTAACCTGGTCCTTGGGGCAGGAGAATAAATTCAGTATGCTTCTTCCAGTGGTGCGGTGTAAATAATGCAGCATGGTATTAGCTCATGGACCGGCCAAAGGGCCACCTGGAGGTTTATGTGTGGAGACGGGTTGAGTGTTTTCATGGTATTGTATCACTTGTGACAAGGCCTGTGTGAGTGCTTTGCCTTAGTGCATGCATCGGTGGCCAACCGGAATCAGGTTCAGGAGCCCTGGGGCTCAAGGAGATGGTTGTCTTGTGCTTTACCCTTGTTACTTATATGATGTAAATACCAGCTTTGCTAGTGTCATCTATATTATGCAAAAGTATACACAATATCACACTATCTTCTTGTAGTTGTATGTAATCATTGAGTTAGTCATATAATAAAGTAAATAACAGCATTGGATGTTGCATTTTTAAAGCGTATGCGAACCCCAACAAAATAGTTGGCAAAACACAGTTATTCAAATGTTTCTCAAAAATGATACCAATAAAAACTTCAACTCATCTCACAAAAAACAAGCCCCTACACAGCTCCGTACACAGAATAATAAAAAGTTATGGCTCTCAGACTATGGCGATGCAAAAATGTGTTTTCCTTTTTTAATTAAAGTGTTTTTATTGTGTAAAAGCAGTAAAACATAAAAAATATACAAATTGGGCATCGCCGAATCATATCGACCCCCCCCTGCCTGAAGTAATTAATACGCATGTCATTTATATCCACACGGAGACCGCTGGTAAACAAATGAAAACACCTACCAGGAATGGCTGTATTTTGTTCAAAATGCCTCACAAAAACCTTTATAAATAAGTGATATCAAAGCGTCTATGCACCCCCTTATTTCGGTTACTAATAAAAACGGTCACTCCATACCGCAAAAAAAAAACAAGCCCATAATCAGCTTGTATACAGAAAACTTGAAATAGTTATGGCTATCGAATAGGAAAACATATAAAAACGCCATTTTTTTATAGACACTAGTTCTATTGTGTAAAAGTAATAAATAAACATAAAAAAAAACTATAATAAAATTTTATATCATTGCAATTGTCCAACCACCTTAAGCTAACGTTATCATGTCATTTAACTGCTTGGAGAACGTTGTAAAATTGGAATCCCAAAAAAACCATGGCGGATGCTCCCCCCTCATTTTCATGGTCCCATTGACAAGAAAAAAAAACAAACTATGGAATACCTGTGCACCCATAATGCACATATACACCCTAGATGAGATCCTTGAGGGATGCTGATTTCCATAAAATGGCGGGTGACTTTTTCACCTCTCTGGGTACTTTGGGGGCTTTGCAATATGCCGTAACATGATCACCACCAAAATCTGACCGTTCCTAAGGCCATTAACTACTCTCTCCTTTATACACCCTGCTCTGTCGCCAAATAGCGTTCTAACACCCACCATGTAGGGGTATAGCTGAAACTTGGGAACGAAATTTCCGTACAAAATTGAGTTTTTTTTTTTACCAGGATTCCTTGTAAAAATTAAACAATTTCAGCTAAAATTTCAGATTGTTGGGAAAAATTTTTTTTTTCATTTTCACAGCGTAACGCTAAAAACATTTGTGACACACACTCGTGGGAGTCGAATTACTCCATTATACCCTTGGATATATTCCTTAAGGGGTGTAGTTCCCAATATGTAGTCTCTTTAGGGGAGTTCATTAAGTTTCAGGGTTCATTAGGGTGTCCGCAAACCTGAAATGGTGCCTAAATAAAATCGTAATGAAAATGAGACCCCAGAGTCCGGTAGGTGCTCCTCCTATTCTGGGGCATCTGTGGTTGAGCCAAAATAGCGCTCTAGGGCCACATATGGATATTCATTGAACACAGCAGAATCTGGGGAATCAATATTAAGTTGCATTTTCCTGATCATATTTACCGTATTTTTGTGAATAATGGATACAAAATGAAAATCTGCAAAAAAAAGTGAAATTTTTAAATTTCACTTCCACTTTGCTTTAATTCCTGGGTTAAGAAACTTCCTAAATGCTGTTTTGAATACTTTAAGGGGTGTAGTTTCTTAGATGAAGTCCTTTATGGGGGTACCTAACATACAGCCAATCAAAGTCACATTAGAACTGGACTGGTCCCTAAAAAATGTATATTGCAAATTTTCTTGAAAATGTTAAAATTACTACTAAATTTCTAAGCCCCCTAATGTCGTAAAAAAAAAAAAAAAGACATTTTAAAAAATGATGCCAACCTACAGCAGACACATGGTAAATGCTAGTTATAAACTATTTTGAGTGGAATAACTATCTGTCTTACATGCAGAAATTTTTGAAGTTTGAAATTGGTAAATCTTTCTAATTTTTCACGATACTTTGATATTTTTCACAAATTAACAAGCTTCTCTAAACTAGACCTGCGGGGAGCGCACAACCTCTTTTGGATTTGGGAGGGCGACGAATGGAAGACGGCTTTTAACACACTTAACGGGCACTTTGAATATTTGGTGATGCCTTTTGGGCTGTGCAAGCCCCAGCCGTTGTTCAGGATTTCGTTAACGACATCTTTAGAGACCTTCTTTACACCTGTGTCATCGTCTACCTGGACGACATACTGACATACTTTTTTCACCTGACCCACAGACCCATCGGTTGCAGGTACACCAGGTACTGAGACGTCTCCGCAGTAATCAACTGTACGCCAAGTTAGAGAAATGCCTGTTTCATCAGGCAAGTCTGCCATTCTTGGGCTACATCGTCTGAGATAAGGGCCTGTAGATGGAACCAGTGAAACTGTCGGCCGTTCTGCAGTGGCCTCGACCAGTCGTTCTTCGGGCTATTCAGCTCTTCTTGGGGTTCGCTAATTACTATCAGCAATTTATTCCCTATTTTTCTACACTGGTGGCACCGATTGTTGCCCTTACTAAGAAGAACGCCAACCCGAAACTCTGGTCACATGCGTCCGAAAGGGCATTTACAGAGATTAAGTCGGCTTTTGCCTCAGCACCCATCCTGTCTCGCCCGGACCCAGAGAAACCTTTTGCTTTGGAAGTGGGTGCCTCTTCCGTGGGGGTGGTTCTCATGCAAAAAGGGCCCAAAGGCAGAACTCTCATGTGTGGGTTCTTCTCCAAGACCTTCTCTCCGGCGGAGAAAAATTATGCCATCAGAGACCGGGAATTGTTAGCCATCAAGTTGGCCCTGGAGGAATGGCGCAACCTCCTTGAAGGGGCTCGTCATCCAATTTGTGTCTCACAGCCCAAAAAAATCTCCGGGGTAAACGTCTTAATCCCGCCCCCCAAGGGGGTTGCTGTACTTCTCGCGCTTTGACTTTCGGATTCACTTTCGCCCGGTGGAAAAGAACGTCAAAGCGACGTTTTCCCCGCACCTAGTTTTCTTTTTGGAGAAGAACCCGTCCTTGCATATCATACCCCCGAACGTTTGGCCACGTTGCCCCGGTGGTCTAAAACAGGTTCCTCGGGGTAATGTTCAAAAATTTGGGACGTGGGCAGGAAAATATCAGCAAATCCCCCATTTATTGGGGGGCTGCTCTTGCCAAGGACACAAGAGAATTTGGGGAACCCTGTCCCAACTGTGCCCGGGACAAGATCCGTCAGGCCCATCGGCCCTACTGATCCCTTGCCCAACCAGATACCATGGTCCAGGTTTCGTTGGTTTTCGTCACCAATCTTCCTCCTTCCTCTGGCAGTACTGTGATCTGGGTGGTCGCGGACCGATTTTCGAAGATGGCACACTTTGTCCCATTGCCATTGCTCCTCAGCTTGCCGCCTTCTTCTTTGAACACATCTTCCGTCTACGTGGTCTCCCACGTCACATCGTCTCGGACCGCGGGGTCCACTTTTTCTCCAGGGTCTGGCTTGCCCCTGCTCTGGTCAAAAGTAAAATTGACTTTTCTGGGTTATCCCCCGCAATCCAATGGTCGGTGGAAAGGATCGTCAGATCCTTGGCATTATTTGCCATTTGTTCAGTCGAGAGGTGTTTGGGTCCGGTATGTCCCGTGGGCAAAAATTCCTAAACTCTTTGGACTCGAATTATGGCACTACATCTTTTACTGTTATGGACTGATCCCGAACACATCCCCTGCCTTCTGCCTCCGGGTTACGCGGTGGAAACCCCGGTCCAGGTTGATGCCATTTGGGAGCAGCTCGCCAGCCTACGCAAGGAACCCCCCATGAAGGCCCGGGGGAAAAGAAGAAAAGGACGGCCCCAACTTTTGCTCCGGGGAAAAAGGTGTGGCTTTTCTGCCAAGGTCCAACTCAAGTACCAGTTTAAAACTAGGTCCCCGGTTCCTGGGACCTTTCGAGGTGTTGCAGTGGTCAAACCGTCCCAATTTCCTTTTATGTCTCCCTGATGAACCTGTGGGCTTAATCGTTTCTCCGGGAAAGTCGCCTCCTTCCCCCCCGAAATGAGGCATCCAAGTGTTCTGGGGAAGAGATTCTGGCCCTGAAAACTTTTAGAGGGAGGCGAAATTTTTATGACTGGGAGGTTTTCGGGCTGGGGGGAAAGATCTTGGAGCCGGGGAAAAACTCTTGGACCATGGCCATTTTGGGTTCCTTCTTTCCCAAAAGAAAAGGGAAGGGGTAGGAGGGGGGGTTCTGCACGGGAGGCCCCCCCGGTTGGCTGCGGGTGCACCCGTGTCCCCCCCGGTTCCCCCTGCATGGGGACTTCCCCCCCCCCCCCCTCATGTCGGGCCACGGGCGCACTCACTTCCCCGGGAGCCAGTACTTACCCAGCCATGCTCCTGTCCCCACCGGTTCTTGTCAAATATTTGATGCTCCCGTCCTTGGGGCCGGAGTTTTCCAGATTTTGTTTTAAAGTGCGCGGTAATTTGGGTTTAAATTTCGGCCGGATTATATAATGGTCCCAAATCCGGCATTTCCCCGCTGGATCTATTGGTTCAGCCTTGAAAAAGCTTCCGAAGGGGGTTCTAGTGCTCCTGCGTTACCGACCCCTTTTCTAGGGTTTCCCGCCCCGAACCCTTTGCCCTGACCTTTGCTCGTCCATGCTGAGTTTGGGTTCGATTGGTCCCTCACCGCCCTCAGTGCCCTCACAGGTGTCTTGTGGGGGAGCGACCTGGTAGGGCTCCCCCGCAGCAAGCCATCCTGCATTGTGGTGGGCTTGGTGAATCGGGGGGCCCACTTGACCCCGCTCCCCGGCGCGGGCCCTTACCCCCCGTTGCGGAGTCCGAGGATCCACTATCCAGTTATCATTTCTTTTGAAAATTGTAAGCATTGTCAAGGTTTTGGGGTCGCGCTGTAAGAGGGGGCCAATGGTCAAAGGTCCCTTTTCCAAAAAAATCAGTTTTAAAAAACTCTTTTATTTTGCTAATTTTTTTAGGTGTCGAAAATGTCATTTTTGTGGTTTTTTGGAGTCCATGCTGCTAAAAAAATACAGAATTTTCCCAAGGTTCTATTAAAATTTAAATCTTGTTTAAAAGCTCATTTTCTTCTTGCTAATTTTATTTGAGTGTCCATAAGTTTTTTAAACCCGGGTTTCCGGGTAAAGGTATAAAAAAAGGGGGCGGGTTTTTGTCAGGGGTGCAAAAAAGACAATACTTCTGTAAAATGCCCCTAAAAAAAAAAGGGGGCCCAGTGATATTTTAAAAAAAAATAGGAACTTGTAATGGGGGGGGGACCCTACTTGATTTAGCTGCATGGGGCCCTAAAACAGTTAATAAAAGGGACTGACGGCCCCCCCCCCGGATCCCACTGCTTTCCCCTATAACTCCCGGGCCCTGCCTGCTTTCCCCCTCTTCCTTTAAGTCCCCAGCCACAAATATCTTAAATCACTTTGTCACCCCAAAACTGAAGAAAAAGACGGGGCCAAAGGGTCACCCAATAAATAGACCCCACGGGGATCAAAAGGGGGGTCGGGAAGGCTTTAAAAAAAAGGTAAAGGGGCCCCAAGAGGTTTGATTTTGTCTGCTTGGGGCCCCAATCGCTGATGCCCTCAGAGGAGGAAAAGGAAGCTGGTTCCTTCTTTGGGTGGCTCGTCATTTTAAAGATGTAAAAAATGAAAAACCCACAAGGGGGGGAAAAAAGGCTTTGGAACCCGGTTATCTTCTCCAGCCCCCTTCCCTTTAACATGAATTTCTGCCTTTTTTAACATACATGCGTATCTTTCAAGAAGGGCCAAATTGTTTACATTAAGGGTATGGGGCACAAGACTAAAAGGCATGCCACCTAAATTTTCTATTATGGCGTTACTGGAGGTTTTACAAAGTTAAACAGCATGTCTTGGGGCTAAATTTTGAACAAACAGATAAAAGGTTAAACCCTTGCCAAAAAGAATTTAATTTTCCGTGTGGAGCCCCAAAATTTTCCATCCCCAAAAGGGAGAGGAGTTTTCCTCAAGCGCGTCAAGGAAACGAGAGGGAAAAAAAAAAGGGGGAAACCAAGGAGGAAAAAGGGGCCCCGGGTGGAACTGGTGGGGTGGCCGCGGGTTTCCAGGGGAACTCACTTCGTCCCAAAATTGTGGAAAGGAACCTTAAAAATCCTTCAGCCCCTTCCCCCATGAGTTTTTTTGGGATTAATTTTTAACAAAATTCTTTTTCAAAATATTCCATTGCTGCCCTTTAAACATTTTTGGTTTCTACCTAAAGGGTTTTTGAAAATTTTTTATGGGGGGGCAAAACCCCTCTCTTTTAGGGGAAAAGGGTTTCACAACCCCGGGTTTTTTCTGTCTCCTGAGGGGTTTTCCAAAGGGTTTTTGCTCACAAAGCCCCGGATTTGGGAATCGCTTAGGCCCGATGTTAAACGTTTTTCTGCATCATCTGGAAACCCCTCCGTCAAAAAGTCTGCATTTTTTTGTGAAAATTTTTTTTGGGAGTGTCCATTTAAGGCATTTTGGCTGGTTTTTGGGTTTATGGGGGCGTAAAAGACAGCGTTTGTCAATGTTTTATTCAGAAAAATCTTTTTTTTAATTTTTTAAATTTTCTTCCCGCAAAATTTTATTTTGATGGTCCCAAAAAGGGCCCTTTTTCCCCCGGTTTTTTGGGGGCCCTGGCACTGTAAAGACAAAAAATTGTAAAGGTCATTTTGAAAAAAAAGCTTATTTCAAAATACCATTTTAAATTTTTTCTTTTTCAAGGCAATCAAAATGAAAAGTGGTTTAAATTTGGGGGAACCCCCCTTCTAGTTTATTTTTCCAAATTTAAAAAGTTAGAAATTTTTCCTTTCCCACCCCTCAATTTGCTGTAGCAGCAGCGGGGCAGCAGCTTTGGGAAAAAAATTTTTGTTTGAAATAGTAAATTTAATTTCTTATTGCAAATTTTAATTTTGAGGGCCCCTTAAGTGTATCTTTTGCGGTTTTTTGGGGCCCTTGCTGGGGTTTAAAGGGGACAGCTTTTTGGGTCAATCCCCTTTTCAAAAAAATATTGGTTCAAAACTTATTTCTTCTTGCTAATTTTTTTTTCTGGGGTCCTTTATGGGATTTTGTGCTGTTTTTTTGGTCATGATGGGGTAAAAGACAGAGATACCCAATGAAATGTTCATAAAATTTTGGGTTTAAAAATTTCTTTTTTCCCTTCCCTTGCAAACTTTTTTCTGAGGGCCCTCTTAGGAATCTTTTGTGGTTTTGTGGTCATACTGCTTTTAAAGCACAGGGGATATTAATTTTCCTTTTTCTTTAAAAATTTTGGGTTTTTCTTTACTTATTTCTTTTTGGAAAATTTTTTTTCTGGGGGTCCTTTAAGGGAAATCCTTTTGCGGGTTTTTTGGGGCCCATGCTGCGGAAAAAGGGACCCCAATAGTCAATGTTCCTTTTTCACAAAAAATCTTGTTTAAAATACTGATTTGTTTTGCAAATTTTTTTTCTAAGTGTCCATAAGGGCTTTTTTCTGGTTTTGGGACCCAGGCTACTGTAAAAGGGGGTGCCAGGGGATTCTTTTGGGCATTTATCCTGTCAGGGGCCCCTAATCAAAAAGGGAAACCCATGATATTTTAAAAAAATTTTGTGTAAAAACTGGATTTAGTGGATACACTGGACCACCACAAGAAAATGGTATGGGCCACAGCAGGGAGAAAAGGGGTCTAAGTGGGTCCCGGTATTCACCAGAGCCCCCCGCAAGGCAGGGGGAAAATTGCCGCGGCAGGATTCCACCAGGTCGTTTCCCCCGGCCCGTGACTTGCTTGTGGCGGGGCACCCGGGTGAAAAGCGGTACAAAATCGGAAGACTAAATTGTGAACAGGGACGGGCCCAGAAGGTCGGGGAGGCAGGGGAAGGGTTTTCAGGGTTGGGGGACATGCGCAAACAGGACTGGTAAAACCAGAAAAGGAAAAACCGAGATTCTAGAAAGGTTCCTTGATAGGGTAGGGGAATATGGATTCGGCGAGAGCATGCTGGAGGTGGGAGCCAATATTGGGGGTCAGAAAGCCAAAAAAAAAACCCAAATTTTCCCGGCGCACGGGCCCCCTTTAAAATTTCTTAAAGAGCCGGCGCGCCCCCACGCCCCTAGGGGGGGGAAACCGTGCCCCCCCCCAGGGGCCGAGGGACGCAAGGAAGCGGGAAAGCGCTTTTTTGGGGGTTTTAAAGAGATGTGTTTCGGAGGGGGGCCGGCCACTCTCCCCCGGCAAAAGGGGACCGGCCCCAAAACCGGACAGTACCCCCGCATTGGCCCCCCCCTTTCTGGGGAAAAACCCTCTGAAGTAATTCTCGGCCTTTAATTTTTGTCTTCCGGCTCCCAGGTTCTTTCCCTTCTGGAAAAAACCCCCTTCCAGTCGAAAAAGGAAAATAAGGCTTCCCCTTGGTTGTCTTCCATGGCGAAAAAATTTCCCTTTAGGGTTAAAAAACCCAAAAGTAATTCCCCCCACCGGGGAAAGGGGGCGCCCCCTTCTAAAAAAACCTATTTAAGACAAATGGTTTGAGCAGAGAGCCCAATGGGAGGGGGTTTGGGGATGGCATTTTTGGGAGGGGCCGGAGCTTGTAGGTCTCGGGTTTTAATCCTTTTCGGGAAACCCAAAAAAATGGACAAGGTTTAAAAAAGATAGCTTATAGCTTGGGAAATTTTTAGACGGACATATTTTGAAAATTGCCAGACTATTTTCCCCAGGAGCAAAAGAGGGGGGGAAAGGGCTTCTATTTGTTGCCCCATTTTTCATTTAAACGGGGCCTGAGCGGAATGCAGGTGTCCCTTTTTCCCAAATGGCCCTTTTGATCCCGGACCCCAAAATATCCCTGGCGGGGGGAACCCCCCTGGAAATTTTTGACAGTGGGGGGGAGGGGGGGGGATGTTGTCCCATAACCCCCAAAAAAGAAGGGGAGGCACCCATGGCTTGGAATTTCCCGGGAAATTGTAAGGGGAATTCCGCCCAGGGCAAACCCCAAACTGGACAGTGGGCCTGTAAGTAAACGAAACTTTGGCCCTAGGTAATTCACCAGGATTTTTGGTTGACCCATTCCACCTGCCCCTTAGACGGGGGATGGTAGGGGCCCAGGAAAAGTCCAAATTTTTCCTTCAACTGGGCCAGGGGGGGACCCCCAGAATCGGGACAAAGGGAAAAAAAGTACTCCCCCGTCCCAAACAATATGGGTTTGAAAGCCAATTTAGGCGAAATATATGTTGGAAAAAAAAACGGGTTTCGAGGCGAGGGGGCAGGGGAACCCCGGGGAAAAGGACGAAATGTGACATTTTCGAGAAAAAGGCCCGTGACGCCCTTTGGGCCCTATTGCCCACGGGAAAGGGGGAAAATTTCCCTGATAAAAACCATGGCTATGTGAGACCACTGCCAATCCGGATTTGGGCAAGGCAGGGTAGCCCCCCCCGGCTTGAGTTTGGGGCGTCTTTTATGAGCACAAAAAAGGCATGACTCGACAAAAAACTTTGCATCCTTGGGGCAAGCTCCCGGGCCCCCAAATTTTAGCGGGCCAAATAAGTGACCCGTCTTCCGTACTCCGGGTGGTCGGGTATCCCATAGCAGGGGGTCCCCCCCTTCCAAAAATTTTTCCCTCAAAGCGCAGGTGCCCCATTTGTGTTGCCTGGGGTAAATGCTGGAGTTCCCCAGGGGGCACAGAAATCCCAAAAATTTCTGGGGGGAAATATGACCGGGGGTGGCTCTTTGCCTTAAAAAAAGTCAGAGGGGTGGGACAGGGGCAAACAGCCTTTTAAAGGCTTCTCAGTGGGGCGGAATGGATGGTTTAAAATTTTAAACCAAGAGAAGAGGGGACCTTGTTTGAGGGATAAAAGGCCCCTGGGGCCTTCTGAAGGTAAGCGGGATTCTTTTGGTTCCGAGAGATCGTGGGCCGGATTTCCAGCCCCCCCCGGGAAAATGACGCCATCCTCCAGGGCAAAGGCTTAAGGGTAAGGCTCACCCCCGGGCCCCCAATCGTGTAATTTTCTCAGCGGGAGAAAAGGGCTTGGAGAAGAACCCCCATTTTGATGGTTTTGGGCCCTTGGGGTTCTGCTGAGTAAGCCCCTGCCCACGCTCCTTTCCGCCGAAACATCAACCTCCAGGAAAAAAAGGGGTTTTTTGGGGGCTGGGTCCCCGATTTGAAAAGGAGCCCGGGCGAATGCGTTTTAAGAGGGAGGATGCGTCTTCAGCCCCTTGGGGCCACTGTTTCAGGTTGCCAGACTTTTTTAGTAAGAGCCACCCAAAAGGAGCCCACCCCGAGGGAGAAGTGGGGGAAAAAAGGCGGGGGACTAGTTTGCAAAGTCTAAAAAAGCGCTGTAAAGGGCCGAAGGCCGGTCTGGGGCAAAAACCAAAGCAAAAAAGGGGGACATTTGAATGGGGTTTCCCTTTGGGCCCTTTGTCCGAAAAAAATGTCCTGAGGAAGGGGGGAATGGTTTGATGGAACGGCACTTTTCCCGCTTGGCAAATAGACAGTTTCCCCCAAAACGTTAAGGACCCCGACGCACATTGGCCAGGTTGGGGCCCTTTACCCTACGGTGAGAAGACCCGAATGTAATTTCCCGGTTTCATGATGATGAGGGGGTAAGGGGATCCTGGAAAATCTTGTTAACAAACTCCTGGAAGACTGCCAGAGCATTACACAGGCTGAAGGACATAACCAAATACTCGAAATGCCCATTGTGGGTGTTAAACAAACCCTCTTCCCCTCCCTCCCCCCCTCGTATTGCGGATGAGATTTTTAGACCCCACGCAAGTCCAATTTTGGGGAAAAATCCTGGGCCCGCCGAAGTGGGTCGAAGAGCTCCGTGAAAAAGCGGGGAGTGGGTTGCTTTTTTTTACGGGGGGATCTTGTTAAACCCACGATAGTTTTAAAGAAGGGGCGGAGCGGTCAGCCTTTTTTCTCCCCAAAGAAAAATTTCCCGCTCTGTTGGGGGGGCAGCCTTCCCCTGCTTTCGGGGAAAACTTTCCCCAAAAATCCTGATTTCCACAGGGTAGGGCCCGGAAAAGGGGTTCCCGGAAAGGGGATGATGGAGGAAGTTGGGGGGCCCCCGGGGAGGGGTTTCTACCAGGAAAAAACGGGGGGTGGAAAAGTCTGGTCCCCAAAGCCCTTTTCTTGCCTGTTTTCCATCCAACGGGAAGGGATGATACCACCGCCATGGTAGGCCCCCAAAAGGATCGTTTAAGAGGAGCGGGAAGCACCCTAAAAAAACGATCTTCTCTTTGTGTTAAAGCCCCGACCCTTTTCAAGGAATACCCGGGTTTTGTGCAGAATTGGTGGTGTCCCTCGGAGTTCTTCGCTGATTTGGAAAGAAATGGGCCCGTGGTTTTTTAAGGCGAGTAAGGGGAAGACGAAGCTTCTTTAACCAAAGGCCCGCGGTTTTAAAAATTCCCCGGGGGACCCAGAAAATCCCGAAAAAAAAAGTACTTGGATTTTCACTCGGACCAGTTTTAAAAAACCCATTCCCGGCCTGGGGCAAGCAAGGTGAGGAACAATTCAAACCCAGGGGCGCCCCTCCCACGTGGGCCTATGTGCATGGTTTTCCGGAAGTTGGGGGAAAGGGCCCGAAGTAGTTTCGGGCTGGTGGGAAAAATTTGGCCAAGGTTTCCCCTTCCGTCCCTCACATTTCCCGTGAGACAGGTGTGCTCTTTCCCCCTGCATAGGTTCCTCCCCAGCAATTTTTCAAGGGGGGGCTGAGGAGGTTCCCCCGGAAAAAACTGGGGCCAGACGGGGGCCCGTCGGCGGGTTTTTAAAAAGGGTCGCGCTCAGATGGGTTCCTTTTGCCTCTTCCGGAAAATTCGTTAGTTGATGGGGTGGCCAGTTTTATCAGCTCACCCAGGGAAGTAAGGCATCCCCCCCGGGGGAAACCAGCACCTCCTTTACTCGATTTTGGAGAGGCCCCCCTTTTTTAATATTTGGGGCAAGGGGCCCCCTTGTTCCAGGGGAAATGTTCCCTGGCTTTTAAAATGCAAAAACTGCCCCCAAAACCGTAAATCCCCAAAAAAAGGGGGTCACCCTGTTCGCAGTTTAGAAGGCCCTTTTTGGCGTTGGGGGCCGCACAGGTTCCTTAAGAGTTGTTTGAAAAAAAAACTGCCAGGAAAGCCTTGGAGATGGAACCCCTCCCCTGGGTTTGCTTTCCCGGGCCCCCGGGGGGGGGTGGCCCAGGCCAGGGTTTTCAAAAGAGAAGAAATGACCAACGAAAGCCCCCTTTGAGGGTTTGTAGGAAAATTGGGTTTGGGCCAAAAAGTTTCCCCGTGTTAAAAGGAGAAATTGGGGGTTTTGAACCCCCCCGCCCGATTTTCGTTCCCCCCCAAACTTCCCTCGGCCGCGATAACCGGGGGGCCCTTTAAGGCCGACGGCGCCCTATGGCCCGCCGAAGGGCGTAACCAGCGGGTAGGGGGGACTGTGGCTGGCAGATTGGGCAGGAGGAAAGGGAAATTTCTTTCACCATAACGGAAAGCTGATGCACCTTTCTGGAA
Organism: Phyllomedusa bahiana; assembly: GCA_025379985.1. Classification (NCBI taxonomy): domain Eukaryota; kingdom Metazoa; phylum Chordata; class Amphibia; order Anura; family Hylidae; genus Phyllomedusa; species Phyllomedusa bahiana. The sequence continues at coordinate 35,587 of JAODAL010040904.1, forward strand.
ATTGGTGAAACAGTTGTGGGTATTTTGGGCCACGGGTGGTGGTTGAGGTTGAACATTTTGGGGAACGGAAACCCTTTTGGGGGATCCTTTGGCCCAAATCCCAAAAGTAACCCAAATGGGAAAATAGTGGATCCCTGGGACCCACCACAAGCCGTCGGAAAGGATGGGGGCCCCAAGAGAGCGGGTCTAAGTGGGTCCCCGTATTCACCCAGAGCCCACCGCAAGGGGGGATGGAAATTGCGCAGCCGGTTTCCCCAGGCCCCACCCCGGAAAAGTGGGGGCCCGGTTGCGGCGGCCCCTGGGGTGAAAGCCGGTAAAAAAAATTGGCGGCGAAAATATAAACAGGGATATTTTAACATTCAGTGTTAAAAAATTTAACCTACCCCCTTAAAAAAAATAGATTTGTTTATGTTTTTATTTTGGGGGCCCAAAATTTAAAACAAAAAACAAGGGGGTTTGAATAATTTTTTTTCCTTAAATGTTTTATATATATATTTTTATTATATTTATTTTTATTTTATTTTATTTTATATTTTTTCTAGATTTTATATTTATATAAACCCGGTTTTTGGGGGGGTAGGAACTATTTGGCGTAAGTAACGATTGGTTAATGAAAATTTTAGGCCCATAGCATTTGGTGCTATTTCAGCAAATGATGGGTTGCCCCTTTCCCCGAAAATTTTTTTTTATAGGTTGGGGGGGTGCTTTTCCCAAATTCCAAAATGGCCCGGTTCCTTATCAGGGGTTATTAAAAAACCCGTCCTTTCCGGGGGGTCCGGGGGGTTGTTTGGCCCTTTTACCCGGCAGTTTTTAAACCCAAAAGGGGAAATTTTAA
>JAODAL010040905.1:0-36420 GCA_025379985.1 Phyllomedusa bahiana
TTTTTTGGTTTCCATAGGGAAAATCATTTTAATAATAGAACGCAATACACGGCTATCTGCTGTGTATTGGTCTCTATGGCAACTGACACTCATGATGCCCGGCCATGCCCACAGGGCACGGCCGGGCATGGTGACGTCACAGACAGCCCGGAAGGCAAACCTTACCTTCCGGGCAGTCTGTCACAAGGTAGGAGCTGCACGATCGCGCAGTTGCTGCCGCCGACAGAGACGCAGGAGGAGATCGCTCCTCCTGCGTCTCTCTTAGTTATTGCGATCTATCGGTCGCGATAATTAAGGGGGTTGAATATAGGAGACTTAAGACTGACTCAGTCCCATTGACTTCTATAGGAGAGTTTTCTAGTCATGCTCTGTGACCTGGGAAGAAATCAGTGTGCCGGGAGGTGAAAGGGTGAACTGTGACTATCTCCTCTTGTGACTGGTGGATCCTGTGTTATCTCTTCACACTGGTGTCTCCTTTCAGTTTGACCCTCTTTGTGCTGATAATGAGCAGACAACTGAGAATCTTTCTGTACAGAACAGGAAGTGTCAGACTATTATCAGGCTTAGTGGCCAAAGTGAAAACTGCAGGATTTAAAAATTATAAAAAAAAATATTGAAAGTGATATGGAAAATTTTAAAAATAACCCAAAACTCTCAAAAAATGTGTTAGCGGGTAACACAGTGAAAAGAGGTAGAAAATCAAAAATTAAAATGTCATGCCTGACCTCCCCAACATGTTTCATCAGCTAACTGGCTTCATCAGGGGATAGAGGTCTGGACCAGATAGAGCCCTCCCCCTTCGCACCCACATGTTCATGTTCTGCCCGAAAACCAGGCGGAAGAATGAACATGTCCTAAGTTTTTCGAACCGCCGGCGGTGTAAAAAAAAGTAAGTCGGAAAATCCATGCAGTGTGGACTGCTTCACGGATTTTCTATTAAAGTCTTTGGGGTAGCGTTGCATGTCCGTTCTCAGATGGTTTGTAAAACCGCAAACCGTCTGAAACACCGACCAATAACCCTTGCTGTGGGGACAAGCCCTTAGTGTTAGGGCCCATTTACACGGGACAAATACCAGTCGGTTTATCCAACCGGTATTTGTCCGGTTTTTGTGCCGTGCACACGGCCTCCGGACGGCTTTTCCCCGCAATGATCGGAGAGTAGCCCTCCCCTTCCCATTCACATGTTCATATTCCGTCCGAAAACCGGACGGAAGAATGAACAAGTAGAATGTTTTTCGGGCGGCGGCAGTCTGAAAAACCGCCGGGCGGAAAACCCGTGCAGTGGGGACTGCTGCACGGCTTTTTCATAGCGGCCTGTGTAAAAGTTTGCGGCCGGTTTTTCAGACGGTTTGCAGAACCGCAAACCGTATGAAAAACCGTCCACAAACCGGGGCCGTGGGGGCAAGGCCTTAGGGTTCACACGGCTGATTTGGATGCTGTTTTTGCCGCTGTTTTGGCACAGATTCTGCCCCGAAAACAGTGTAAAAAATGTTAATTTACATTGATTCCGATTAAAAACAGTTCATACGAAATGGATTTTCTGCGCATTTCCCCTCTTAATTTCAGCTCTGAAAAATAAGCGACGTGTCAGTTTTTCACGAGTAAAATCCCCATTGGATTCAGTGGACTGCTTGTCCATGAGTGTGCCGTGTTTTTTGATGCGGATTTGATGTGGTTTGCGGATTCGTGCCCAAAAACTGCCCGAGCAAGTCATTTGTATGGGTGTTTTAAAAAGAAAAGAGCGCTGGAAAACCACATTGAAAAAATTTAATTAAATCCCTCTCTGAAAACTGCAGCATATGAGGCGGTTTTCAGATGAGGATTTGCAGCTGATTAGGACGCTGAAAAATGTGCGTCCGTATCAGCCGTCTGAACCTACCCTAATAGCTAGTGCCGGTCATGTAAGGCTAGGTTCACACGGCTTAACTGCGGGGCGTAATTTTGCCCCGCAATTACGCCATGTGGACGGAGGCGGGGGCAGGAGTGGGGGAGTGAGCGGGGGGGTCCGCACCGTCTGCCGACCCATAGGACAATCACTGCTAGCGGTGCGCGTATACTCCGCTAGAAAATGGACATGTCAATTAAATCTCCCCCCTCGGCAGCTTCGCCGAGCAGGAGTGAGACGTAACCATATTCTCTATGAGAACTATGGATTTACCGTAAATGAATGGGCCCGTTTTTCGGCCCGTAATTGGCGCACTTCGGCGTGTAATTACGGACCGAAATACGGCCATTTTAAGCCGTGTGAACATAGCCTAATAGTTACTAGAATTATAAGGGGATGTTCACGCTGTTTTTGGATACGTTTTCGATCCGAAAAACATATTCAAGGACGCTGCGTAAAAGGCAACCAACACACGTCCAACATGCATCTGTGTGTTTGGATGTGTTTTTTGCTGCAGCAGAAACGCGCCCTATAGTTTAAAATAGGACGTCTGCTGCGTCAAACGGATCAAGAATTGACATGACAGTTCTTTGAACAGATCCGAAAGGCGCATCAGAAAGACGCATGTAAAACACATATATAATGTAAATCACACTGCACATTGTTAGATGCGTATTTGGGTCCACAAGTGCTGCTATGTATCAAGACATGATCACAATTGAATATGCTAAGTCACCTATAATTATATGTATATACAACACATCAGAAAATATATGGTAAATAATAGTGATTACCTGTGGTGTGGCTAATAGTGCCACATCTGACCGCCCCAATACGCATTTCACACAGTTGCTTCCTCAGGGGACCTATTATATTACATTTACTATTATATGACTGATATTAGCCATAACACTACATGTTGATCCTTTTTCCCCCATGATTACCTCTGTGCTTATTTTTAATTGTGAATTAGTGAAGATATTACCTTATACTGGGGTATAAGCCAACCCGAGTATAAGCCGAGGCACCTAATTTTGCCACAAACAAACTGGGAAAACTTGTTTACTCGAGTATAAGCCTAGTTTTGAAACTGTGGCGTATACTTGTGAATTTCATAAAATAAAAATGGATACAAATTCAAGTACGTAGGCAGGTTTTTGCAGTTAAATGTCCCACATAGGCAGGTATATGTCCCCCCATTGGCCGGTATAGGCAGCTTAATGTCCCCCATCGGCAGGTCTATGTCCCCCATAGGCTGGTATAGGAAGGTATATGTCCCCCATAGGCAGGTATATGTCCCCCATAGGCAGGTAGAGGCAGGTATATGTCCCCTATAGGCAGGTATATGTCCCCCCATAGGCAGGTATATTTCCCCCGTAGGCATGGTAGTAGCTGGTATATGTCTCCCTATAGGCAGTATATGTCCCCAATAGGCAGGTATATGTCCCTCAATAGGCAGGTAATGCCCCCCATAGGCAGGTACAGGTCCATGTATATTCCCCCGTAGGGCAGGAATAAGTTCCCGCAGTATGGAGTGGGTATATGTCCCTCAATAGGCAGGTATATATCCCCCATAGGCAGGTAACAGGGTCAGGTATATGTCCCCCCGTAAGGCAGGTATATATCCAGTATAAGGCAGTATAATGTCCCCCCATAGGCAGCATATAAGGTATATTCCCCATAGGAGGTATATGTCCCCCATAAGGCAGGTAAAGAAGGTAGTATAGTCCCTCATCAGGCATTTATATGTCCCCCCATAGGCAGGATAATATTTCCGCCCGTAGGCAGGGTATAGGCAGCTATATGAACATCCCTATAGGCCAGGTTAGGGCAGTAAAGTCACTCAAGAGGCAAGGTATATTCCACCCAAGGCAGGTATATGTCCCCCGTAGGCAGGTATATGTCCCGTATAGGCAGGTATATGTCCCTCAAAGGCAGGTATATGTCCCCCGTAGGCAGGTATATGTCCCGTATAGGCAGGTATATGTCCCGTATAGGCAGGTATAGGCAGGTATATGTCCCCCATAGGGCAGGTTATTTTAAAGAAAAAAAAATACAAGTACTTACCTCTCTCCCCTGCTGTTCCTGGGCGCTCCGTCTTCTTCCTGGCACAGGCCCCGTAATGTCATCAGGCCATGCAGGCAGTAGTGTCTTCAGCTGTATGTGCTCCTACAGAAGTCGCATACAGCTGAAGTATCCGTGTCGGCGTCCAGGCCATGTGACTCGAGTATAAGCCGGGGACAGGTTTTTCAGCACATTTTTTTCATGTGTCATTTTATCATGACCGTTTAACCTGCAGAAACCACAGACATAAGTGAGCATCACAAAACTGCCTCACTTCATGATGAAGCCACCTGCCGGCACAGTGTTTGGGGCTATCGGTAGTTGTTATTTGTGCCTTTACCTACAATGTCAGGATTTTCTATTCTATTACAGCTGACGGAGAGTTCTTCTTCTGCCGCGGATGGCCCTGAAGTGCAATCCTCTGAAAGTATTAGCACAGCTAAACGTAAGTCACTGTCTGGAGTGATCCCTCTAGTGATAAATACATGACCTCACAGTTCTATCGTCTTCAACGGATGTTCCCACCATAGACTTTGATGGCAAAGTGTGAGACAGGTGGGGCCCGCACCTATTTCAGGAACAGGTAATTCTTTTCAAGACGGAGCTGAGCTGGCTATTTGAAAGTATTACTGGCAGCGCGATCTCCCTCATCACGAGTGAACGCTGACCCGCTGCGTGTTCGGCATAGACATCATGATAATCTCACTGCTAATTGTTAGATCCGTCTTGGAGGACCGACGAGAGCGGACCCAAGACGGATCCCTAAAGCGCTTGTAACACGGAGTGAACTCCGTATGAACAAGCCCTAAGACACATTTTAATGAATAAATTGTGTCTTGTTTTGTGTATTCTTTTCTTCTTTGATGTTTAAAGACATATTCCCATCTCATTGATTAGCTTTAAACATGTAGACAAAAGGTAAAAAGAAAAAAACATTCTTATCAAATACATTTCAGTTCTGATTTTCTTAATTTCAGTGATACAACAGGTTATTAATCCAGCTTGGGAACAGATTGTTTCCTAGGTTACTGACCGCCTCTGAGCTGTAGCCATCCATCATTGCCCTCCTGCTGCTTGAGCTCAGAGGTGGTTGGCAACCTAGTAAACCATCTGTAGACAAACTGGATAGATAAACTGCTGTATCTTTGAAATTAAGCAAAATCAGAACAGTAATGTATTTGGTAAGAATGATTATTGACCTTTGTCTATCTGGTTAAATGTAATCAATAAGATGGGAATACCCCTTTATTGCATCACTCTCCCCTGCTACTCTTCTAGTGTTGGGCCAACCGTAACCTCAGAAGCAAAGCTTTAGGGTATCACAGTTGTGGCTTCGTGAAACAGCGTACTTTAACAATAGGAAATATGCATAGACATGATAACAAGTATTGCAATCTCAAATAGCATAAAGGAAGAAAAGAGAAGACCAATATCACCAAATAAAGTCTATGTGGGTGCACTGTTCCCCACACCTATCGCCGAATCACTCCAGCTTCATCGGGGTAAAACCTTGTCAATAGGGTGTATTCTTAAACAGTCAGGCACAGTCATCACTAATTGGATAATGTCAGACCATGTCGGGACACACCCCCAACTGATAACACCCAGTTGCCCAAATTTTTCCATATATTTCCATTTGGCCAAAAAAGTGAGTTTTAGATCTAAACCGGTTTCATATATGTGGCCCTTAGTTCTTACAAATGTGTAAAAATAAATCCGAAATACAGGTAAGTAGCATCAGTCCACTCCCTTGGTATGTCTCAGTAAATATTGTATTCCCAATGAAATAGCCATTCTGGAGCATTTTTCCTGAGACTTTTTCTTTGTGCTCTTCCTCAGTTACTCCTAATGGAAATTTATGGAAAAAATGGGCAACTGGGTAGTATCGGTTTGGGGGGGGGGGGGGGCCTTCATGGTCTGACATTATCAATTTTCAGAAGCTTGGATACTTTTTTTTTGTAAGACTACCCTGCAATACACTGTGCCACAACTTTATCCCTGAGCTATTTGATGTCTTCCCTGGTTTTCATTATGCTGTTTGTTCACTAATGTTCTCTAGTAAACCTGTGAGGCCTTCACAAAACTGCTGTATTTATACAGAGAATAAATTACATACAAGTGAAACTTCTACTATACAAGGATGACTTCGTAAAGGCAATTGGTACACAATGTAGATATTAGCCCTCAGATAAACCCCTATAGCCCTCTGATAACCCTTATAGCCCTCTAGATAAACCCTATAGCGCCCTGATAGACTGTCTCTAGCAAAGTTGCTTCTTCTGCTATACATTACTACTATGAGCCACATGTATGAAAAGGGTTAGATCTTTAGGGCTATAGGTTATCAGAGCTAAAGGGTGTATCAGAGGGCTATAAGGGTTATCAGAGGGCTATAGGCATTATCAGAGGGCTATTTCTCCATTTACTATTTGCAATAAACCAGATGTAATCTAGATTCCTGCTAATAACATCCAGTATCTGCCCGCAAAGGAACACTAATTAGCTTGATTGCATCTGAGATCTATGCGATCGTGTATCTATATTAAACTTTGATATTAATGCTTTTCAGAGAGCGATGAGTTATCTCACCCGCAGACCATCAAGTCGCCTCCAGAGCTTACAGCACCAAAGGAGAGAAGGGTACGGTACAGCAGATGTCAATGCAGTACACCGCACAGGGTGCCTTATGGGTAATGAGGTTGCTGAGGACTAAAAATTTTTGAAATTGGCAAAAAATATTTCGATTCGCTCGCCTCCTGGTTTCCGCACCATCACAATGACCTAATTGGTAATGGACCCATGTTGCTTTCTGAGTATGACATGATCGCGTCTCCTATGTGACCATGGCTGGCAATCACCTTATATGCATCACCTTGGCAGACAGTAGTGTGTTTGCAAGATAAGGAAACCCCAGCCTATCAGTGAAGCCACTAGTTAACTCCTCATCCACATTTTTTCACTTACACAAGCAGTCCCCCTAGAGTACTTGACCATTAGGAGGCTTGACACCCTTCTGCATTATATAAGTAAAGCAGAAGGGTGTACCAAGATGGCAGTGACAACATGGCTGCTATGGACGCCTTTCTTAGTTTTGCAGCTGCCATGGTAATCAATGGAGGGTAGGAGAGCAGTGTGCAACACCATTCCTCATATCATTTAGAGTGATGCCATAATCGGCTCTGTTGTGGTGGGCATTGTTATGGTGGGCACTATATGGCTGGCACTGATGTGGTGGGCACTCAAATGGTGGCCCCTTTTATAGTGGGCATCTTATGTATGGTCATGATATGTCGGGTACTGATATTGGGGACACTGTCGCGCGTGAACTGTATGGCTGGCTCTGTGATGGTGGACACTGTTAGGCTGGCCACTGTATGGCTGGCTCTGTCATGGTGACACTGTAGGCATGGCACTGTATGCTGCCCTGTTTATTGTGGACACGTAGGGACTAGGCAAAGCGTTATGGCTGGCCTCTGTCAATGGCGTGGACACTGTAGGGCTGGCACTTTATGGCTGGCTCTGTCATGGTGGACACTGTAGGGCTGGCACTTTATGGCTGGCTCTGTCATGGTGGACACTGTAGGGCTGGCACTGTATGGCTGGCCCTGTTATTGTGGACACTGTAGGGCTGGCACTATTATGGTGATCACTGTATAACTGGCCATGTTATGGTGGGCATTGTATGTCTGGTACTGTTATAACTGCCACTGATAAGGTGGACACTGTAGGGCTGACACTGTAAAGTGTTGCATTTATGGCGGGCCATGTATATGTGGACACTGTAGGGCTGGCATTGTATGTCTGGCACTGTTATGGTGATCATTGTATGACTGGCCATGTTATGGTGGGCATTGTATGTCTGGCCTTGTTATGGGTGGCACTGTAGGGCTGGCACTGATATGGTGGGCACTGCAGGGCTGACACTGTATGTCTGGCACTGTTATGGTGATCACTGTATGACTGGCCATGTTATGGTGGGCATTGTATGTCTGGTATTGTTATGGTGGGCACTGTAAGTGGGCTGGGCGTTTTAAGACTCTATGTATAATAAAAAACTTCTATTTTTAAACAACCCCAAATGACCAAGTCTAGTAAGAGCTTTTCAGTCTTGTCTCAGGATTTCTTCCTCAAGATGTCCTTTATTTCTGACCACCACATCATCCCAGGTAGATCCCACAAGATAAACATAAAGAAATGTCTGAGGGCTCCAGAGAGGAGAGAATATGGAGAGGCAGGCCTATATAGGCGATGTTCTCTCTAGTTTATAGTGGTGACTCAGACACGTTTCTGTACACCCCCAAAACTATAATGACAAAGGAGCCGCATCTCCTCTTTCTAGATGCCAGAGCAGGGGAATTCCCCATTCCCGACTCGGCCGTTACACCTAAAGTGAGAACCAAGAGCACCCACCATTGTGTAATTTACAATTGATGAGTCATTATGGGGTCAGATGGGGAACAATACTCTATGTTTTACTGCGGACCCTGGAGAGGCACAATATGACAATGTGGCCCCTGGACCAGACAATGTTGTGCACCCCTGCTCTATGCCATGCTTTGATGTTATTTCTTTTTTCTTGAAGCTCTCACGGCGGGCGCAGCTGGGAGAGATGATGGAGAAACATCTGAGAAAAGGAAAGCCAATACCAGATGAGCTGCTTGTCCAAGTCCTGGTAGAGGCCATCAAGTAAGAAGGATGTTTCGTAATTTCTCTTCCAAACCTTATAATGATATGAGACTCTGTTCAGACTTCGCTTGTCATTTTGCTTTGGGAGTAGTCCTTGTAGTGTATGCAACTGGAATATATACCATTGTACAGTTACATGGTGATATACAAGCTGAGTCAAAATTCCCAGGACACCCTTTTATTTCAGAAACCTGAATAACCCAGCAAGTAATGGATGACAGGCCTATCTTTCAGGCTATGTCTGGAACATAAAAAACACTACAATTTTTGGGCAATATTCACAGATCAGTGGCTGGACTAGACTGAACCCAGTAGCAGGCAACTCTGGCCTATATGCTCCCTAGGAAAATTAACAGGTGAAGCATTTTGAGACAGTAATTAGTGAGTGATTATGCAGGGAACTACTGAAAATATTTAGGACGACATATCCCAACACGCCAACGCCAGTTTTTTGTTCTATTTTGCGGCAAACCCACTTTTTACAATAACCATAGTTCCTTGTTGTAAATGGAACTGTCCGTACACCAAAACTAGGTGCATTATACTCCGGTTACAACACTTTGGTAATGCGCCCTAAATAAGGTGCACTATGCGCCCCTCGCCGTCGCGAAATAACGCCTAATTGAAGCGCATATCCATATACTACCAATGATATGCAAAATTTGCCGCGAGTTTAGCAAAGAGCGCCCTTTTTGAATGCAATATCGCCCTTTTTTGATACAATCCGCGCCCCATTTTGATGCAATGTGTGCCCTTTTTTATGCAATTTGCCCCCTTTTGGATACAATGCACCCTTTTTTTGATGCCAATTGCCCTTTTTTTGATGCAATTGTCCCTTTTTTGATGCGATGCGCCCTTTTTTGTATGCAATGCTGCCTTTAGGCCGCATTTAAGTTTTTCTATGCAAGGTAATACCTTACGCACAATTTTTAGAACGTAATCGACTTTCAGTCGCACTTTACAGGATTTAATGCTCCTAAAACTGGCAAATAGATACGCCACTTTTTTCATGACTGTTGCCCTTAATTTCTATATATTTAAGAATTGTAATTTTTATTGCATACTTTCAATAGGAGTCAAGTTTTATATAACGGAACACCCCCCTTTAGGAAATAAGCCTAAGCCAAGGACCAATAATATCAGGGATATAGATTCAGATCAGAGAGGGAGAATGTCTACACACATGTATTCATATGGACTGCTATAATTTAATAGGTTGTCTATTGGCGAAAATTTAATCTGAAATGGGACCAAAGTTAGGGAAAAAAAAGTGATTTACCTACCTGTCATTATTCACTTAAAGGGGGTTTTCTCATCACATTGAGGAGCTTTAAACATGTAGGTAAAGATAAATAAAATCTATTACCAAATACATTGTACTTCTGATTTTACTGCATTTCAGAGATAGAGCAGTTCTAATCTTATGCTTGTGTGTACAAGCTTCTCTAGTTTACCGACCACCTATTTCTTGCCTATCAGAAGTTGGTCGGGTTGGTAAGATCACTCCCTGCTGTGTATTAACAGCAGCACAGGAGCTTGTTTATTCTTCTTACTAACCAACTTTAAACTCTTAGAGCTTCTGTATTCCCCATCGGCCCTGCTATTAATAACTATCACCAATTTATCTCACTAACAGGCTCAGCTAGGAATAACAAAGCTGAAATGCCAATCACTGCTATATAATTGCCCACAGCCTGAACAGGAAGTGGTAGCCTAAAGCAGTAAAACAGCCTGAGTAAAACAGTCTGAGCATTTGCTGAGCATTCAGGTATATGTTAATACAATGCCAAGGAGGAAAGACATCAGCAATGATCTTAGAAAAGTAATCTGGGAAGCCATTTTAAAACAATTAATCACAAGTCTATCACTTTATAGTGTGAAAGATAATTCACAGATGGAAAACATTTAAGACAGTTGCCATTTTTCCCAGGAGTGGATGTCTTAGCTAAATAACCCAAGGTCAGACTGTGTAATGCTCAGAAAGAAACCTAAAAGTCAAATCTCAGACTATACAGGCCTCTGCATGTTGAATGTTCAAGCTCGTGACAGTGCAATTGGAAAAAGTCTGAAAAAGTTTTTTTTGGTAGGGATGCCAGAAGAAAGCCTCTTCTCACAAGAACATGGCATCACAGATTAAGTTTGCAAAGTTGCAACTCAACAAACCATAAGCGTTTGAAAAGACATAAGCTTAAACACCTCATTCCTACTGTCATGCACAATGGTTGTGGAGAAAATTTGGACTTGTTTTGCAGCCACATTACCCAGGCTCTTTGCAGTCATTGAGATAACTAACTCCTCTGTATAACAAAGTATTATAGAGTCCAGTGTGAAGCCATCTGTCAAACAGCTAAAGCTTGTCTGAAACTTAGTCATGCCACAGGGCAATGATCCCAAGCACACCAACAAATCTTTGAGAGATTGTCTAAAAAAGAAAAGAATCAAGGTTTTGCGATGGCCCAACGTCCAGACCTCAATGCATCTGAAATGCTGTGGTGGGACCACAAGAGAGCAATTCATAAACCGATGCCCCCACTCACTTTCAATGACCTGAACAACTATGTATGATGAAAATTAACTAAAATTCCTTCAGAATGATGTGAGAGGTGGACAAACTCTACAGAAAAAGATGACTTCAAATTATTGCTGCTAAGCTAAAACCTTGGAGACTTTGGGGTGAATTTTTTGCAATGTCCACTCCTTTGAAGACCATCAACTGTTTTGCATATTTTCCATTTGTGAATAATCTTTTTCCCTGTAGAATGATGGACTGAAAATGTCCTTAAAACCCATTGCAGATTGGTGGTAAGCAACAATAGCTTCTCTGAGATGATTGCTGATGTTTTTCTTTCTTGAAATTGTGGTAACACACACTTCAGTGCTTCAAACCAGCGAACTGACAGAATTTTGTCTTATTGAGGTGTTCACACTAGATCAATTGATCAAGGGCATTTGCTTAGCAGCAGCTGGCTGCTATTTACCCTCTTAATTCCTGTGAAGGCAGTAAGAGTGTACTTAATTTTTGACACCCTACTTCTGCTTACTTTACCTATTTTTTTTATTTTAACCACTTCCTCTAGTTCCTGTCCGGGCTGTTTATCTCCTTACTCACCAGGCACATTTTCCTCTTCTGTAGTACACGCCAGTTTGAACACTATAATACTTTCTTGCGCTCAGTTATTGTACTAATTTTTTCTTTTTTTTCCCGTGATATGTTAGGTTTTATTTTTATTTCATTTTTACATTTAGGTTTTTTTTCTTTTGATAGGAGAGGAAAAAAAGTCACTTTTCCTACACGGACATTTATGTATTTCTGAGATAAAGTTTTAGGGTCTGTTCACACGGCTTATTTTGGCACACATTTCGCCACGTATTTTGTGGCGTATTGCACGTTGTACGCGGCGAACTGCACATCACAATTACGGTAATCCATAGCTCTCAGAGAACTATGGATTACGTCTCGTCCCCCCCGCGTGTACAATACGATCGTATTGTACGCGCGGGGAGATAAGTGACATGTCAGAAATGCATGTCTATGATCAGTGCGAGTTCTCGAAACACACAGTGTATCGCGGCGCGTACTGTACGAGCCGCAATACACCGTGTGAACATCCCCTTAATGTGATCAGGGGCAGCACTGAAAGTTGTGGTTTGAGCTGGTTGTGGTTTGAGTTATTATTTTAATAATAGTTTATTTTGTGTGTCTTTTTTTGTTACTTTGTTTTATATATTGTGTCCCAATAAAGTCAGAAAAAAACCTCCAAGGGACATATTTACAGTATCTCACAAAAGTGAGTACACCCCCCCACACACACACGTTTGTAAATATTGTATTATATCTTTTCATGGGACAACACTGAAGATCTGACACTTTGATATGATGTAATACATTCGTGAGTAGCAGCTTATATAACAGTGTATAATACTGGTGATCCCTCACGGTAACTCAACACAGCCATCAAGTCTTCTTTTTTCTTTTTTGTTTGTTGATTTCCTTCCTCTGCCACTGGTATATTAGCTCCAGTTACAGGGGGAATCCAGATTAAAGCCATCCCCTGCACTGACTGCAGAGCTGATCTGCATCTAGTAAGACCCAGCAGCTCAGACAGTTAGGGTATGTTCACACGGCATAATTACGGGGCGTACAGTATGTCCCGCAATTACGCTGTGTGAACATACCCTAACTGATCGCGCTGATTGGCGCGTACTCCTGCGACGCTTTAGGCCCGGCAGCCCGCCACCCAATAGACGCTCACCTACTTGTCGGCGGAAAGCACCACAAATAAGTGACATGTCACTTATTCTCCCTGCGCGTCCAATACGATCGTCATTACGAGCGGGGAGACGAGGCGTAATCATAGTTTCCCTCTATGAGAACTAGTGGATTACCGTAATTTCAGCGCACATTTCGCCTGCATTGGAGTACAAATACGAGGCGAAATGCGCGCCGAAATTACGCCATGTGAACATACCCTTACCGAGCCCTAGCAACCACATGACCGACGGCGGGAGGCAGGAGGCCTCATTGAGCGTTGCATACACAGTATGGAGAGAAGACAGGGAGGTTAATAAACCGTTCCAGTCTTCTCAGTGGAGAGCACAGCTATCACCGGCAGCCAGATCTCCACCCGCACAGCTGCACAAATAGTTCCAGAACCTCTGTGCAGAGATAAGTATTCACCTGTTAGACATGTAGAGTCAGCAAGTTATTATATGCGACATGTATGAATGTTGGTGCTGACAGGCCAGTTCTAAGTCGCTTTGAGGTAGTGTAGAATGTACCAGAATGTATGAACTTGTCCTTCTGCAGGTTATACATACAGGGCAGTGTAGAGACAATACCACAAGTCTGGCTCAGTCTTTTTGGGGATGCATCACCTTTACCCTGGGTCTGGCTGTTCTTTCTGCAGGTCATACATACAGGGCAGTGTGAGCCAATACCACAAGTCTGTAAGTCTGCTCAGGCAAGCCACCTTTACCCTGGTCCTGGCTGTTCTTCTGCAGGAGCAAACATAGACAGGGCAGTGTATAGCTAATACCACAAGTCTGGCTCCAGCAACCACCTTTACCTGGTCTGCTGTTCTTCTGCATGTCAATACAATACAGGACAGTGGGTGGGATAAAAAGAGGCCAATACCACAAGTCTGGCTCAGGCACCACCTTTTACTCCTGGTCGTGGGGCTGTCATCTGCCGTCATACATACAGGGCAGTGTAAGCCCAATACCACAAGTCTGGCTCAGGCACCACCTTTACCTGGTTCTGGCTGTTGTCTTCTGCAGGTCGTTTACATACAGGGCAGTGTTAGAATGCAATACCACGTCTGGCTCAGGCACCACCTTTAACCTACCCAGGTCTGGCTGTTCTCTGCAGGTCATACATACAGGCGCAGTGTAGAGCCAATACCACAAGTCTGGCTCAGGCACCACCTTTACCCTGGTCTGGCTGTTCTTCTGCAGTCATACATACAGGGCAGTGTAAGCCAATATCACAATCTTGCTCAGGCACCACCTTTACCCTGGCCTGGCTGTATCTTCAGCAGGTCATACATACAGGCGCAGTGTAGAGACCAATACCACAAGTCTGGCTCAGGCACCACCTTTACCCCTGGTCTGGCGTCTTCTTGCAGGTCATACATACAGGCGCAGTGTAGAGCCAATACACAAGTCTGGCTCAGGCACCACCTTTTTACCCTGAGTCTGGCTGTTCTTTCTGCAGGTCATACAAACAGTGGCAGTGAAGAGCCAATACCACAAGTACTGGCTCAGGCACCACCTTTTACCCTGGTCTGGCTGTTCTCTCTGCAGGTCATACATACAGGCAGTGTAATCCCATACCAACCACAAGTCTGCTCAAGACACCACCTTTTTACCCGCTGGTCTGGCTGTTCTCCTGCAGGTCTGAACCAATTCAGGGCATTGTTAGAGCCAATACCACAAGTCCTGGCTCAGGCACCACCTTTACCCTTGGTCCCTGGCTGTTCTTCTGGCAGGTCATACATACAGTGGCAGTGGGAGAGCCAATACCAACAAGTCGGCTCAGGCACCACATTTACCCTGGTCTGGCTGTCCTTTCTGGCAGGTCAACATACAGGGGCAGTTAGAGTCTGTACCACAAGTCTGGCTCAGGCAACCACCTTTACCCTGGTCTGGCTGTCTTCTGCAGGTCATACATACAGGTGCAAGTGTAGAGCCAATACCACAAGTCCTGGTTTCAGGCAACCACCATTACCCCCTGGTCTGGCTGTTCTACAGCAGCTCAAACATACAGGGCATGTAGAGCCTATACCACAAGTCTGGCACAGGCACCACTTACCCTGGATCAGGCTGATCTTTCTGCAGGTCATACAATACAGGTCCAGTGTGAGCCAATACCACAAGTCTCGCTCAGGCAACCACACTTTACCCTGGTAGCTGTTCTTCTGCATTTTCATACATACAGGGCTGGTGTAGAGCCAATACCACAAAGTCGGCTCAGCACCGACCTTTACCCTGGTCTGGTTGTTTCTTCTCTGCAGGTCAGTACATACAGACGTGTAGAGCCAATACACAAAGTCTTGGCTTCAGGCACCAACCTTTACCCTGGTCTGGTTGTTCTTTCTGCAGTCATGACATACAAGGACAGTGTAGAGCCAATACCACAATCTGAGTCATGGCTCAGGCACCACCTTTACCCTGGTCTGGCTGAGTTCTCCTGCAGGTCATACATACAGGGCAGTTGAGGTTTAAGAGCCAAAACCCACAGAGTCCTGGCTTCAGGCACCACCTTTACCCTGGTCTGGCTTGTTCTTCTGCAGGTCAATACATACAGGGCAGTGTAGAGACAATACCTAACAATGTCGGGGCTCAGGCACCACCCTTACCCTGGTCTAGGTCTTGTCCTTCTGCAGGTCGATAAAACGGCAGTGTATAGACAATTCCTACAAAGTCTGGCTCAGGCACCACCTTTACCCTGGTCTGGTTGTTCTTCTGCAGTCATATCATACAGGGCATTGTAGAGTCTGGTTAAACCACAAGTCTGGCTCAGGCACCAACCTTTAACCCTGGTCCCTGGCTGTTCTTCTGCATGGTCATACTACAGGTGCATGTGAAGAGCCAATACCACAAGTCCTGGTTCAGGCACCACCTTTTCCCTGTTCTGGCTGTTCTTCTGCAGGTCATACATACGGGCAGTGTAAGCCAATACCACAAGTCCTCGCTCAGGCACCCTACCACCTTTACCCTGGTTCTAGCAGTTCTTCTGCAGGTCCATACATACAGTGCTGTGTAGAGCCAATACCACAAGTCCTGTGGCTCAGCCACCACCTTTTACCCTGGTCTGGGTTGTTCTTCTGCAGGTCATACATACAGGACAGTTTAAGAGGCCTAATACCACAAGTCTGCTCAAGGCACCACCTTTAATACCGTGGTCTGTTCTTCTGCAGGTCATACATAACAGAGCAGTGTAGAGACAATACCACAAGTCTGGGCTCAGGCACGACCTTTACCCTGGTTCTGGTTGTTCTTCTGCAGGTCATACATACCTATACAGGGCATGTGTAAGTCTGGTACCCACAAGTCTGGCTCCAGGCACCACCTTACCCTGGTCCTGTTCTTCTGCAGTCCAAATACATACCAGAGCAGTGTAGAGCCAATACCACAAGTCTGGGCTCGAGGCACCACCTTAACCCTGGTCTGCTTTCTTTCCTTCATTCCATACATACAGGGCAGTGTAGAGTCTAATACCACAAGTCTGGTTCAGGCACCTACCTTTAACCCTGGTCTGGCTGTTCTTCTGCAGGGTCATAACATACAGTGGCAGTGTAAGAGCCAATACCACAAGTCTGGCTCGGCACCAACCTTTACCCTGGTTCTGGGCTGTTCTTCTGCAGGTCATACGTACAGGGCAGTGAGTTAGAGCAATACCACAAGTCTGGCTCAGGCACCACCTTTACCCTGGGTCTTGGCTGTTCTTCTGCAGGTCAGACATACATGGCAGAGTAGAGCCAATACCACAAGTCTGGCTCAACAGTCACCATCCTTTACCGCCTGGTTCTGGCTGTTCTTCTGCAGGTCATACATACAAGGCATTAGAGCCAATACACAAGTCTGCTCATGGTCACCGACCCTTTACCCTGTCTGGCTGTTCTCTGCAGGTCATACATACAGGGCAGCGTAGAGGCCAATACCACAAGTCTGGCTCAGGCACCACCTTTACCCTGGGTCCTGGTGTTCTTCTGCAGAACATACATACAGGCATGTGAGCCAATACCAACAAGTCTGCTCAGGCACCAAACCTTTACCCTGTGTTCTGTTTCTTCTGCAGGTCACACATACAGTGCAGTGTAGAGCCATTACCACAAGTCTGGCTCAGGCACCACCTTTACCCTGGTCCTGGCTGTTCTTCTGCAGGTATACATAACAGGGCAAGTGTAGATGCCAATACCCACAAGTCTGGCTCAGGCACCACCTTTACCCCTGGTCCTGGCTGTTGTCTTCTGCAGGTCTCATACAGGGCAGTGTAGAGGCGCAATACCACAAGCTCTGGCTCAGGTCACCACCTTTACCCTGGTCTGGCTGTTCTTCTGCAGGTCATTCATTCAGGGCTGTGTTGAGGCAATCACACAATCTGCTCAAGGCACCACTTTACCCTGGTCTGGCTGTTCTTATGCAGGTCATACTACCGGCATGTAGGCCCCAATGCCACAAGTCCTTGCTCAGGCACCACCTTTACCCTGGTCTGGGTCTGTTCTAACTGTTCTGCGCTTAGGTTTGGCGTCAAAGAAGCATAAATGTGTCTAATTCTATCAATGTGATGCGAGTGTCGCGCAGGCGCTTATCACGCCAAAGTTTTAGGTACAACTGTTCATATATCTATAGAACAGGGCTACTACAGCTTTTTAGCACCAGAAAACTGGCACAGCCCCATTCATAAATGTCGCCCTATGTTCTAATACATGAAACGATAAACTCAAAGAGGGTGTACTTTCTTTTTCTCATGACTGAAATTAGGAAAAAATTGTGGTGGACTCTAACTTTAAGGGTATGTTTACTTGGTGGATTACACATACCTGTGCTCATTGCAATACGCCTAGTGTTGAAAGCACGCGCTGGCCAGCATTTACTTTCGACCAGGGAACTGCCCTGCATCCAATTACTTTCGTTTTCCCTGTTGCTTACAATGAAGGAAATAATTATTTGATCCTTTGCTGATTGTGTAAGTTTGCTCACTGATAAAGACATGAACAGTCTAAAATTAAGGGCAGTTAATTTTAACATTGAGAAGATAGAATATCCAAAATAAAATCAGAAAATCACATTGTATAAATTATATAAATATATTTGCATTTTGCAGTGAGCAATAAAGTATTTGATTCCTCTGGCAAACAAGACTTAAATACTTGGTGGCAACACCCTATGTTGGCAACACAGCAGGTCAGATGTTTATTGTAGTTTGATGATGAGGATTGTGCACGTCATTAGTAAATTTGGTCCACTCTCTTTGCAGATCATCTCTAAATCATTAAAGATTTGAGAGCTGGTCGCTTGGCAACTCAGAGCGTCAACTCCCTCCATAGTTTTCTTTGGGATTAAGGTTCTGGAGACTGGCTAGGCCACTCCATGACCTTAATGTGCTCTTTGGTTTGCGCTTGGCTGCATGTTTTGGGTCATTGTCTTGCCTGAAACCCAGCCACGACCCAACGACCCCAATTTTTAATGTCCTGGCAGAGGGGAAGGAGGTTGGCACTCAGGATTTTACGGTACATGCTCAATCCAACCCCCTTTTTCCCGGGGGAAAAATTTTTTTTTTTTGGGGGGGGTTTTTAAAAAAATTTTTTCCCAAAAAAAAATTTTTTCAATTTTAAACCCCCGGGGGGGAAATTTTTTTTAAAAAAAAACAGCCCCCAAAAAAAAACCCAAAAAAATTTTAAAAAAAAATTTAAAAAATTTTTTTTTTTTTAAATTTTTTTTATGTTTTTGGGAAAAAAAAGGGGGCCTTTTTTTTTTAAATTGGGGGAAAAATTTTTTTGGGGGCCCCCGGTTTTTTCCCGGGGCCCTTTTTTCAAGGGGTTTTTTTTCCCCCCCCTTTTTGTTTTCCTTTAAAAAAAAAATTTAAACCTTTTTTTTGGGGGGTTTTTAAAAAAGAAAAATTAAAAATTTTAAAACCCTTTTTTTTTTTAAAAAAAAATTTTTAAAAAAAGGGGAAAAAAAATTTTTTTTAAAAAATTTTTTTTAAAAAATTTTTTTAAAAAAAATTTTTTTTCCCAAAAAAATTTTAAAAAGGGTTTTTTTTTTTTTTTTTAAAAAATTTTTTAACTTTTTTGGGCCCCAAAAAAATTTTTGGGGGGGGCCCCCCGGGAAAACCCCCAAAAGGGTTTTTTAAGGTTTGGGGGGGGGGCCCCCCCTTTTTTTTGGGGGGGGTTTTTTTTTTTCCGGGGGCCCGGGAAACCCCCCCAAAAACCCCTTTTTGGGGGGGGGGGTTTGGGGGGGTTTTTTTTTTTTTTTTTGAAACCGGGGGAAAAGGAAAAAAAACCCCCCCCAAAAAAAAAATTTTTTTTAAAAAAAAAAATTTTTTTCCCCCCCCCCCTTTTAAAACCCCCCCCGGGGGGAAAAAAAAAAAGGGGTTTTTTTGGGTTTTGGGGGGGGTTTTTGGGGAAAGGGAAAAAACCCCCCTTTTTTTTTCCCCTTTTTTTTTTTGGGGGGTTTTTTTTTTTAAAAAACCCCCTTTTAAATTTTTTGGGGTTTTTTTTAAAAACCCCCCCTTAAAAAAACCCCCCCCTTTCCCCGGGAAAAAAAAGGGGGTTTTTTTTTTTTTTTTTAAAAAAAAAAAAAAAAAAAATTTTTTTTTTTTTGGGGGGGGGGTTTTAATTTTTTGGGAAAAATTAAAAGGGTTTTTTTTGGGTTTTAAAGGGGGGGGAAAAAAATTTTTTTAAAAGGGTTTTTTTTTTAAAAAAAAAAAAATTTTTGGGTTTCCCAAATTTTTTAAAAAAACCAAAAATTTTTTTGGGGGCCCCCGGGGGGGGAAAAAAATTTTTTTCCCAAAAAAAAAATTTTTTAATTTTTAAAAAATTTTTTTTTAAATTTTTTTTTTTTAAAAAAAATTTTTAAATTTTTTGGGTTTTAAAAATTTTAAATTTTTTTTTTAAAAAAAAAAAAAATTAAAAAAATTTTTTTCCGGAATTTCAAACCACAAAAAAACCCCCCCAAAAATTTTTTTTTTGGGACCACAGTCCCCAAAAGAAAACCATTGGGTAAACATTACCGTAATGGTTTAAAATCCTGCAGTGCCCGCAAGGTCCCCCGCTCAAGAAGGCGTGTGCAGGCCGTCGAAGTTTGCCAATGAACACCTGGATGATTCTGTGAGTGATTGGGAGAAGGTGCTGTGGTCAGATGAGACAAAAATTGAGCTCTTTGGCATTATCTCAACTCCTCGTGTTAGGTTTTGGGGGTGTTTCTCTGCTCAGGGCACAGGACTACTTCACCACATCAATGGAAAATGATTGGCCATTACCGTAAAATCCTGATTTGACAACCTCCTTCCCTTTCCGCCAGGACTTTTAAAAATAGGTCTGCGGGGTCTTCCAGCAAGACAATGACCCAAACTGCAGGCCAAGGCAACAAGGAGACATTAAGGTCTGGAGTGGCCCTAGCCAGTCCCCCAGACCTTAATCCCAAAGAAAACTATGGAGGGAGTTGAAGCTCTGATTTGCCAAGCGACAGCCCAAAATTTTAAATTGATTTAGAGATGATTGCAGAGGGTGGACCAAAAATCCACCCGACACCTGCGCAAACCTTCATCAATACAAAAACCCATTGATGCTGTGTTGCCAACAAGGGTTTAGCACAATTTATTAAGTCTTGTTGCCAAAGGAATCAAATATTATTTCTACCTACAAAATGCAAATAAATTGATATTTATAAATATGTATATAATTTATACAATTTAATTTTTGGATTTTATTTTGGATATTCTATCACTCAATGTTGAAATGAACCTACCCTTTAAAATGATAAACTGTTCAAGTCTTTGTCAGTGGGCAAACTTACACAATCAGCAAGTGATCAAATAATTATTTCCTTCACTGTATATTTACAGGCGCACAGTACGTGCCAGGGATCATCCTGTGATTTTAATGTATTTGCGGAGCGTACTTTGGGCACATTGCAGCACAACTACGTGCTGCACCAATACACTGTGTGAACAAACCCTAAGGATGCTTTCACACGGTGCGTTTTTGGTACTTTTTTGATACTTTATTTTTTTCCTAAAATGCACAGCATTAATTATTGTGTATTTCTGCACAAAAAAAAATAATGCACCAAAAATCACATAAAAAAAACGCACCAAAAACGCACCGTGTGAAAGCACTTTGTCACGTTCATGCCAGATAGGCCCTCTGCATCTGGCTGTGGTCACCGGCCTCGTCCATTGCGACCATGACTGCGGCTTCGGCCTTTACATTTCTTCTAGTGTGAACGCTGTTTACAAACTTTGTATGCCTAATTGATTTCTGACCAACCCCCGTGGCCAGAAACCTTCCAGCACTATTGGGGTTAACTTCTTCCCTTGGTGATTGACAGCGCCTTCCTCCTATCACTTCTGCTCTCCTTTCTCCCCTTCCCTATTTATAGTCCTACCTTCCTGTCCTCTTTGCCTGCTATATGGTTCTCTTTCCCTATAGTTTGCCTGTACTCTCATTTGACTTTCTTTGCTCTTTGACTCCTGCCTGGTTCCTGGTTATTCTTTGTCTCACATTTTTGTACTGCGCCGCCTGTTTGTTACTGACCTGGCTTGCCCGACTTCTCTTGTTTGTTCTGTGTTTGTTTGTCTTCGTCTGTTTTCCACTTGGCTCAGAGCAGTCATCAGTCTTCTGGCTGGGGCCGACCTAGTAAGGAGTCGGGTTCCCCAAAAGGCAGGGACAGAGGTTGGGACCAGCGTCAGGGCCTCACTCGTCTGTGTCTCTGTGTGTGTCCCTGACAGTCCCTACGTGGAAATCCCTAAAGAAGCATTTATGCTATCTATCATACATGAAAAAACTTTGAGACTCTCGGTTCACATATTTTGATCAAAAGATGTTTAAGCTGCCCACGACTTTCAACTTCAGTCTGTGTGTGTACATGTATAATTACATGTGTGCCGCAGCCCTGCCAGTGGCATCCAGGTTTGCATACGTTTTTTCAGAAATGTTTTTGTGTGCAGAAACATATGTTATACTTGGTGTACATTGATTTTAACCTATATGGGAAGGAAGGGGTGCTTCCATTTGGGTTTCTGTCCCGCCCACTCTCACAGGCTGTCAAGAAGGGCAGCTTGCAGGTTGGGTGTTTTTATTTTTTCTCTCTGAATAATGGAGGTCGGTTGACCCAGGGGAGGCCTGATTGGTTCGATTGAGAGGTAAAAAGCATAGCATAGGACTGCCCGATTTTGAGATCACGTTGAAAGTCGTGGGCAGCTTAAACATCTTTTGATCAAAATATGTGAACCGAGAGTCTCAAAGTTTTTTCATGCCTGACAGTCCCTGACACACTCTAAGGGTGGTTTCACATGGAGTGTTTTTAGTGCATTTTTTATGCATTTTTGGATGTGTTTTTTTTAGTGCAGAAATGTACAACAGTTAATGCTGTACATTTCTGCACTAAAACACATCAAAAACACTCCATGTGAAAGCACCGTAAGGTTTGATTCTACAGCTGATAGGAAATTTCCGGGCAAGCTGCCTCTTGCCTCTAATGATTAAAGAGGGGTTAATTAGTAATTAACTCTATGAACTGACACCGCATGATATCATACAATTTTATGCAAATAACCTCAGGAGACTACTCACCCAATGGAAAAAAACACCTTCTAGGCTCTTTAGTCAAACTGATTTCTTTTCTCAGTATCTCGTGAAGGAAACATGTCATCGCTCATCTCATTAGAGTTTGTAGAAGAATTTAATTGCCCGAGGTTCATGTTAAGGTCGTATGCTTGTCAGATTACGTGACTGAAGAAGGTCAGAAAACACCACAGAGATTAAACATCTCTTAGACAGCATTTCACATAGGAAATAGGGGTTACTACATGAGCCGGCAAGGTTGTAAGACACAAGAGAACAGATTTCTCAGAACTGGTGGAGAAGTATAAAGGTTTCTACTGAATGATTAGGGTACGTTCACACGCCGGTTCTTAACTTTGTTTTGGGGTTGGTTTTGGCCCGGTTTCTGCCCCTGAAACGCGTCCAAAAATGACTACAAATCACCCCAAATTAATTTTACATTCCTATGTAAAACCGTGTCGTATTTCACATGAGGTGGGTTGTCAATTCTTTGAGGCAGATTCTGCGCCCCCCCCCCCCCATAGGGTAGGTGAAAAATCCACCTCTTAAAATCAACGTCGTATCCTCAACTGAAATTCACGGGTTTTCTGACGAGGATACGACGTGGATTCAGCGGTGAAAATTTCAGCGTCTGAATCCGTCATGTGAACATACCCTTACAAGTAGGGATCTTCAACTACGAGAAATCGTTGAAAAATACGCTGCGAAATGCACTCCAAAATAAGCCGTATGAACATACCCTTATACACACAGCCTGAACTGATGAAACACATTTGAAGAATGCACACTGCCCTCCCCCATTCTCCCCCTCTGTTATCAAGCAGGAGACTGTATAAGACTGTGTTATATGAAGGGAGCACAGGATATAAGACTGTGTTATATGAAGGGAGAGTGAATCTATGAGTTAAACAGTCAGTAATTGCCAGATCGTTCACTTAGAGCTGGGAGACTGAGTATAGAGCCAGCACCCTCTCAGATAACAACCAAAAACAAGCTTGGTGGCTCACTTGGTTAGGGCAAGTTCGCTGTGCATGTAGGATCTGTCAAAAGTATGAGGCCTCTGGGGCATACGCCGGACAGCGGTGAGCAATCAAGTAAAACAGATTTTTGAAGTGCCGATGCAATTCAGGAGTACGGGATACGGACTTGAAAACATCTTCTTCGCCGGGATTTGAAATCATTTACTATTTATTATGACATGTTATAAGAATATAATGACTGTTTTTTAACTTTTCATAATAAAATAGTATCTTTTAAATCCCGGCGAAGAAGTTGTTTTTACGGCGCCTCCCGTTACTCCTGTATTGCTCGGCACTTCAGAAATACTGTTTGACTAGCCCTCTCAGATAGCTGGTTGTCACTTCTCGGTTTCCACAGCTTCTGACAGAGTGTGACAAGGCAGCCAATCACAGGCGCAGGAGCATGCCCGGGGCGTATTTCCCATCTGAGGCGTGGGGGGAGGGGGGGGGGGGGGGGGGGGGTCCAACAGGCTGAATGAAATGTCAGCCAGCCAATTACAGCGCAAGGGGCGTGTCTGAGGGGGGGGTGTTTCATGAACGATGGCGTGTCCCAACAGGCTGAATGACATGTCAGCCAGCCAATCACAGCACAAGGGGGCGTGTTGAGGGGGGGGGGGGCAGGATCGTTTCTATGAACGATGGCCTGGTTCCCTAACCGGAGGCTGATGACATGTCAGCCAGCCAACACAGAATAGGGGTCGTGTGTCCGACCAGCAGCTGTAGAAACTAGTATAGATGCACAGTTAGCTCATATCTACTATACTGTGACCTAGGTAATGCAAACCATTTACAAAAATTGCTTATTTTTACTGTCCCCATAATCTGAGACATGATCTTTGTGGTGAAGATACCCCTTTAAAGCGGCTGTCTCACTACATTGATTCATCTTACCTCAGTCCTGTTTTTCTTGGTTTTCATTTTGAAATGGCGGAGTGTTACTGGCATACTACTAGGCTGCCAATAGAAGTAGGTCTGTAGCTATAGCAAAAGTGTGCAGCCTATCAGGATAATCAAATGGTCTGTAGGCTACTAGCGACCTGTGGAGCTGATGCAGACCATACAAGAGGGTGTTTCTAGGAATAGGTGGAGGACACAGGTAATGGACACATATTGCAAAGTGGACTTGTTTTTTGTAAGATCTTTACAATAAAAAGCAATCCTTGTAGTGAGACAACACCTTTAAAATATAATAAGAGTATACTGTGTATTTGGATTTTGTTTTTAGTCATATCCCAGCAAACAAGGGATGGATTATAGACGGATTCCCAGCGACAGTGAATCAGGCGAAGCTGCTTGAGAAATCTCTCACCGGGGTGGATCCAGAGATAAACGATCCAAAAAGCAAAAAACATAAGGCGTCAACTTTAGTGGAAGATCCGGCTGCACCACAGGAGCGTCCACCACTTTCACGAGGCCTGGACTTTGTTGCTCTCATAGAAGTATCGGACACAGTAGTGTTACAGCGAGCTGCTGCATTAACTAGTAAGTAGTATTTTTCTTCATTTATATGGCGCCATCATATTCCACAGCGACTGGGAGAATCACTCATTGAGAAGGATCTGGACATACTTGTAGATCATAGATTACAGAATAGCACAACGTAAATCAGCTGCCTCTAAGGCCAACAGGATATTGGGGTATATTAAAAAAGGCATGGACTTGCGGGACAGGGATGTAATATTTCCTCTATATAAAGCCCTGGTGCAGCCGCATCAGGAATATGCTGTTCAGTTCTGGGCTTCACTTTATAAAAAGGATGTAATAGAAGCTGGAGGAAAGAAAAAACCCAAAAAAAAAAAGAAAAAAAAACCCACACAAAAACCCAAAAAAAAAAAAAAAAAACAAAAAAAAAACACACACACCCCCCCCCCCCCCCCCCCCACCCCCCCCCGACCCCCCCCCCAAAAAACCCCAACCCCCCCCCCCCCCCCCCCCCCCCCCCCCCCCCAAAACATATGCCAAGATGACGATGCAACCAAACTAGTAAATGATGAGGAAAGGATGTAATATTTCTGCTATATAAAGCATTGGTGCAGCCGCATCAGGAATATGCTGTTCTGTTCTGGGATTGAGTTTGTGAAAAGGAGGTAAGAGAGCTGGAGAAAGTGCCAAGACGAGCAACCAAACTAGTAAATTAAATGATGAGGAAAAGGATGTATTATTTCTGCTAATATTAATGCATGGTGCAGCCGCATCAGGAATATGCTGTTCTGTTCTGGGCTTCACTTTATAAAAAGGATGTAATAGAGCTGGAGAAAGTGCCAAGACGAGCAACCAAACTAGTAAATGAAGAGGAAAGGATGTAATATTTCCGCTATATAAAGCATTGGTGCAGCCGCATCAGGAATATGCTGTTCAGTTCTGGGCTTCAATTTATAAAAAAGATGTAACTAGAGCTGGAGAAAGTGCCACAGACGAGCACCATAACTAGTAAATGATGAGGAAAGATGTTATATATTCGGCTATATAATGAATTGGTGCAGGCTCGTGTCAGGAATATGCTGTACTGTTTGGGCTTCAGTTTATAAAAGGATGTATTAGAGATGGAGGAGGAGGAAGTGCCAAGACGAGCAACCAAACTAGTAAATGATGAGGAAAGGTTAAAAGAATGAAACCCGTTTAGTCTTGAGAAAAGGTGGCAACTGGGAGATATGATTCATTTATATAAGTATATTAATATCCCCTAGAAAAAGTATGGGGAAAAGCTATTTCATGTAAAGCCCCCTCAAAAAACAGAGGGGCTTTCCCTTGATATGGAGAACAAAGGGATTCAATCTCCAGAGGAGAAAAGCCTTCTTCACCGTGAATTTGTGGCATAGCCTGCCTGAGGAGCTGGACACAGCAGGAACAGGTAAGGGTTCGAGATGCAGTCTAATGGTCATTTTGGGATCAGGAGTGAAATCTTCCTTTAGGGCAGATTGGTTCTTGCTTTATGGGTTCCAATTACTTCAGCAGTAGTGGAAGCACAGCTTAAAAATTCCCTCTACCCCTCCCTTCATCCACATCTTTCCCCACCCTTGGATGAACTTGATGGACATGTGTCTCTTTTCAACCATTTTAACTATGTACAGAAATTGCCATCACTCACATCGATCTCTGTCCATTTTGGAGCAAGTCAAATAAACCAATATCAATATGTTTTATGGCGTGTGACGTGTGAGAACATAGAAACTCCATGACCATGTCGTCCTTAGTCGTATCAGCACCCCAGCTCTGCAGGGCAACTGCGCTAACCACTGAGCCACCAGGGTAAATACTGTTCTGTTGGAAAATCCAGCATGCCCTGCTAGTCAATTAGTCTGAAAGATATGATAGTTGTATCAATACTATGATTGCTTAGATGTTCCCATGATAGGCTTTCATAGTTTTAACAGAAATCAATAGAAATCCACCTATACTTACTGGACAAGAGGATTATATAAAATGGTTACAGTCACAACCAATTCATTCATTAAAACCTTGCTTTTATTATAAGTAAAATAATACTGTTGATATGATACTGTTTCAGAGTATTAATACAGAGCTGCTCTATTGTGTGGGGTAGTATAGAGGATCTGTCAGCTTTCCTGTGTGGTGTAGTATGGACGATCTGTCAGCTCTCCTGTGTGGTGTAGTATAGAGGATGTGTCAGCTCTCCTGTGTGGTGTAGATATTGGAGGATCTGTCAGCTCTCCTGTTGTTGTGTAGTATGGAGGATTGTCAGCTCTCCTGTGTGTGTAGTATAGAGGCTGTGTACAGCTCTCCTGTGTGTGCTAGTATAGAGGATCTGTCAGCTATCCTGTTGTGTGTAGTATGGTGGATCTGTCAGCTCTCCCGGTGTGGTGTAGTATTAGGAGGATGTGTCAGCTCTCCTGTGTTGTGTAGTATAGAGGTTGCTGTAAGCTTTCTGTGTTGGTGTAGTATAGAGGATGTGTCAGCTCTCCTGTGTGTGTGTAGTATAGAGGATCTGTCTCCATTCCTGTGTGGTGTTAGTATAGAGGATCTGTCTGCTTCCTGTGTGGGGTAGTAAGAGGATCGTCAGCACTCTCCAGATGTGTGGTGTTGTATTGAGGAACTGTACTCCTCTCCTGTGTGTGTAGTGCAGAGGATCTGTCAGTCTCCTGTGTGGGTGTAGTATAGGAAGATTGTCAGCTCTTCCTTTTGTGTGATGTAGTATAGAGGAGCTGTCAGCTCCTCTATGTGGATGTAGTTTAGAGGATCTGCAGCTCTCCTGTGTGGGTAGTATAGAAGATCTGTCAGCACTCCGGGTGTGGGTAGTATAGAGGAGCTGTCAGCTCTACTGTGTGGTGTAGTTATAGAGGAGCTGTCAGCTCTCTGTGTGTGTGTAGTAGACGAGGATCTGTCAGCTGTCCTGTTGTGGTGTCAGTATAGAGGTCTGTAGCTCTCCTGTGTGGTGTAGTATAGAGGAGGCTGTCAGCTCTCGGGAATGTGTGGTGTAGTTATAGAGGATCTGTCAGCTCTCCTGTGTGGGGGCTGGTTTGTTGTATAGAGGATCTGTCAGCTTCCTGTGTGATCGTAGTTATAGAAGATCTGTCAGCATCCGGTGTGGTGTAGTATTGAGGCTCTGTCAGTCTCCTGTGTGGTTGTAGTATAGAGAAGCTGTCAGCTCTACTGTGTGGTGTGTTAGAGATCTGTCCCATCTCTGGCGATGTGGTGTAGTATAGAGGATTGGTCGCTCTCCTGTGTGTGTAGTATAGAGGGATCTGTCTCCTGTGTGTGTAGTTTATAGAGATCAGTCAGCTCTCCTGTGTGTGTAATATGAGAGGAACTGTCAGCTCTCCTGTGTTGGTGTAGCTTTTAGGAGGATCAGTCTCTGTGTATGGTCGTAGTATAGAGGATCTGTCTACTGTGGGTGTGAGGTATAGAGGATCTGTCAGCTTCATGTGTGGTGTAATATAGTGGATCCTGTCCGCTCTCATGTGGGGTGTAGTTATAGATGGATCTGTCTCCTGTGTAGTGTTGTAGTATAGAGGAGGATCTGTCTCCTGTGTGGTGTAATATAGATGGAATGTCAGCTCTCCTGTGTGGTGTAGTTATAGAGGATCGGCTCCGCTCTCCCTGTGTGGTTGTAGTTTGAGGATCTGTCAGCTCTCCTGTGTGGTGTAGTTTAGAGGATCTGTGAGCTCTACTGTGTGCGTGTGAGTATAGAGGATCTGTCTCCTCTCCTGTGTTGTGTAGTATAGAGGGAATCTGTCTGCTCTCCCTGTGTTGTGTAGTATAGAGGATATGTCAGCTCTCCTGTTTGGTGTAGTATAGAGGAGCTGTCTCCTCTCCTGTGTGGTGTAGTATAGAGGAGCTGTCTCCTCTCCTGTGTGGTCTAGTATAGAGGATCTGTCTCTTCTCCTGTGTGGTGGAGTATAGAGGATCTGTCTCTTCTCCGGTGTGATGTAGTATAGAGGATCTGTCGGATCTTCTGTGTGATGTAGTATAGAGGATCTGTCTCCTCTATGTGTGGTGTAGATAGTGGATCATGGTCTCTCTCCTGTGTTGGGTAGTTATAGAGGATCTGTCTCCTCCTGTTGTGGCGTGTAGTACTAAGAGGATCTGTCTTTCTCCTGGTGATGTAGTATAGAGGATCTGTCTCCTCTCCTGGTGATGTAGTATAGAGGATCTGTCTCCTCTCCTGTGTGGTGTAGTATAAAGGACAAGGGGAATGGCGAGGTTTCGGTTATTTCATGCATTTCCAGGAGTTTTAGCAAATGAACACCACAATGATGATTTGTGAGAGAATATTTTTTGGGTAATGTTTCGGGGAATACTAGGTCACTGATTTGCCAGTGGTGCTTTAAGTTCTATCTCTGTTTAGCTGTTTCAGATTTCCATCTACTCCTGAGAAGCTGCTTGGCTCCCAATATGGCCGCCATGTTGTTTGTCAGGCCAAGTTCCTTTGTCTCCCAGCTTCCCCAAACTCCTGCTCAGAACATCAGCTGAGCTATGCTTCATTAGGAGAGAAGCACAATTAGGCAGATTTGTTGTTGAAGACTGTGGAATGACTGAGCGGTTACCCCCGGGAGAGCACTGATAGCAGCCAAATTGGGCCCACAGCGCCTCTGTGTGAAGCCATACATGGTCTGTGCGTGCAGCAATGCTGAGCCCATGAACCTACTATTATCAGAGAACATAAGCTCTAACATTCCCATCATTATTTCCACAGATGAAGTCAATGCTGCAGTGTGTCCGGGAGATGTCTCCTCTATGACCCAAGTACCGCACAGGTGAGCGCATGATTAGTAATGTGGTATCCGAATGGTTTAACATGTTCCTCCAATTGACAGGACAGGAACTTGTTCATTAGGTGATTACATCAATGACAATTTCCTAGTAAACACATCCTAGTAGAGGGAAATCATATTCTTTGTCATTTTCCTTGCAACCTGTAACGATGCTGGTTGACACGGATGACAACAAAACGTATAACAGAAATGAAGCCACCAGCAGTTGCAAAGCGAGTATCAAAAAATTTAAAAAAATCTAAGGGCTCACCAATGGATGGTGGACAGCAAGGCGGATGATGTCAAGGGCACAGATGGAGTTGAAAGGGTAAATTAGATGAATGCACACACCTATACGGTGCTCTCCCAAATGAGAGATATTCCATTTTCTGAGCCACTCATTGCCTCCCACCCAGCCAGCCAGTATACTCTGCTCTGCACTGATGAGGGGCAAACACCCCGAAAGAGCTGCCTGCAGATGGGTGATGCTGGCTTGGCTAATATTCCTTTTTGCTCTCTAAAGATTCAGTGAGCTTTAGTCGGAAGGCAAATTGAGGATTGTTACATCCATATAGAGGTAGGCTTGAGCTTCTCAGCTCCTTTCCCATAATGGCCTTGGGTTTTTAAAAATAAAATTTTGGGGGGCCAGATCTTAGTGGAGGGCAAAAAGGCAATTCAGAACTCCACACACCTATATGGGGCTCTCCCCAAGGAGAGATATTACCCTTTATGAATCCAAAGGCAAGACACCAAAAAAAACCACCTGACCCTAATAACTAATTTTCATTAAAGGGGTGTTTCCATGAAGCAAAGTCTAAAGGCACTGTTGGATCTCAGCTAGCTGCGAGCTGACTGTGCAAGAGAATTAGGAAAGTGGAGCTTGCGGTCGTCCTGCTCATTTACTTCTATGGGAACTACTGAATATAGCTGAGCAACACACTATATTCAGAACTCACATAGAAGTGAATAAGGAGGACGGCTGCATATGCCGCCCTCTTCATTCTCATGCACTTGCAGCTTGCAGCTAGCTGAGATCAAACAGTGCCTCTAGACTTTGCTTCATGGAACACCCCTGTAACTAGGTCCCTAACTTGTCCCTAATGCTGACCCTAACACCAGACACCACAAGGCCCTATCCTACCCCTTACAATGTCCCTACCAATATCCTTCACTATGCCGGTCCTACCCAAACAACTCAAAACCACCAAAGAGAACTCACCAATAGAACATACTGCAAGACTGACAGAGGGCTGACCAGGAGCAAGACAAACTGGGCTCTAACAAGCTCATGAGACACAGTCTCCCAGCAACAGGCCACAGAGAAAATCTTTGCTTTATAGAGGACAAGCAATCAGCCTCTCCCAAATAATCAAGCTCACATGTGCACATGCTGAGCTGTAGGTCCACAGGTGCTTTCACATGGTGTGCTTTTTGATGTGTTTTTTGACGCGTTTTTGATGCGTTTTTTATGCAGTAATTTACAGCATTAATTGCTGTGTCTTTCTGCTCAAAAAAAAATGCATCCAAAAAACAGCCCCTGTTTTGGACAGGGTTTTTGGGGGGCTTTTTCCCCACCCCCAAAAGTCTCCAAAACGCCCCCCTTAAAATTTAATTGATTCCTATTTAAAAACCCTTTTCGTATTTTACCCCAAAAACAAGGTTTTTTTAAAAAAATTCTTAGAATGCTTTTAAAAGAAATGGGCATGTTTAATTCTTTAAGCGTGTTTTAAACGGGGTTTCCGGTTTAAATTTTTTTACGAATTTTTTTGGGGGTTTTTTTTGATGCGTTTTTTTATCGCCTATTAAAATTTGTTTTATTTTTGTGCCTTTCCTTTCGTTCAAACCCCCCCCACCGGGAAACCCTCTAAAACTTCTTTTGAAGAAGCATGTTTCAGGTGATTTTTTTGATGCGTTTTTCAAGCGGAAACCTTCCCCAAAAAAAAATTTGAAAACCACGTAAAAAAACAGCCTGTGAACATTT
Organism: Phyllomedusa bahiana; assembly: GCA_025379985.1. NCBI lineage: Eukaryota > Metazoa > Chordata > Amphibia > Anura > Hylidae > Phyllomedusa > Phyllomedusa bahiana. The sequence continues at coordinate 31,638 of JAODAL010040905.1, forward strand.
TTTTTAGGGTGCTTTTGACACGCAGCGCTTTTTTGGGTGCGTTTTTGGTTCTTTTTTTTGTTTTTTTTCATTTTTTTTTGCAGAAAGTTTCGATTTTAATTACTGTGCCTTTCTGCACAAAAAAAAAAATCTGAAAAAACGCATCAAAACAGTGGGCTTTAAACCAACACCGGGACCCCAAAAATGCAGTTCGTTGTTTGGTGCAAAGTTTGGGTGCAGCAGGGCGCACCCCTTTTATTTTTCCGTATTCAAAAAACTTTATTGAAAAAAGTCAAAATGGAAAAAACATATACAGAAAGAAAGGGTCGATAATTCCATAAAGGCTGTGGATACAAGATCTGAAACATATCATAAAGGTTTACATTTGGGATGGATCGATACAAAAGTATTACACTTAAAACCCAAAAAAAAATGATTTTTAAAGCTCAATTGAAACGATCCAAATTCGAAATGGAGGGGGCACCCCCCCTTTAAGGGGCCAGCGACGTTTGACCAAGCAAGGTCGTCAGGGGGCTGTCGTGAAAAAAATACGAGTCCCAGGTGGGGGGACCCCCATTCTTCAATGCAAAAAAAAGACACATCCCCGCAAAGGCCTAAAAGCCCACCCCCCTCATCGGAGACGCACCCTTTCATTTTAAAAGGGCTCTGCTGCATCTTTCGGACAAGAATTGACATTCAATTTTGGAACAGACCCAAAAGGGCAAATCCGAAAGACGCAGTGAGAAACGATGGGCGATCACTCGGGTAACCCCGATGCGTGTCTCATATTAAAAGCAATATAAAATCACATTACTATTTGTTAGCTGCGTGTTTGGGTCCGTTTGTGGTCCGACAGATGTATCCAAACACACAGCTCAAAAGCGTATTTAACACAGACGAAAATACGCCATGTGAACATACCCCTATAGTGCAAAGGCCAAATTGTGCAACACAATGTTACTGTTTCCCAATACCGAACAGGGAAACCCAAACCAAAATTTTAAAGGGCTGGGTTAAAATACAGCTAATGTCTACGTTTCAGGTATCTGTCAGAGTGTCAGGAAGAAAGGTATCCCAAAAGATACTGCGAGTACTGCCGGGCCCAAGGGTAAAAAGCAGACCAGTCTAAGTGGCCTACATTATTTGTCGGCGGTACAGGCTTTCTGTGCAGGACACAAAAGCATGGTAGACAACCCTTGCACAGAAAGCATATACCACTAGCAAATAAAGCAAATATAGTCCTCATAGGACTGCATTTGCTCTACTCACCTATATGGGGCCATGGCGGCTACGTCAGGGTATCCGTTGGGGTCCTTTTTTTCCACCGATATCCCAACAAATACCTGCAACATTGGCAACAACAAAGTGTGAATCCAGTGTAACACAGACAAGTGTCATGGAGGTGTATGATACAATACTGCAGGGGCTCATAGAATGGATGTAAGAGTAACATGGTTTTTGTCTTCTAGGATAAAAGGTTTTCTTGACAAGTGGCATGAACTAGAGATGTGGTTTTCTGCGCAGCCGAATATGTTAGTGAAAGTAAACGGTGAAGTGGAGGAGGGCATCCTGTGCAAGAAGATAGAAGAAGTGTTTTTTCGTGTTAAACCCCAAACAAAAAAGGGTTCGTAACTCAACCTCAATGCTTTAAGGCGGGAAAAAAAGGAAAAAAGGGTGCTAGACTGGCCAAATCATTTTGATATAGTTTTGTTGCCCTGTGCCCTTTAACTGGAAAATGCTAATGAAATACTTATAAACGAGTAAAGAAAAAAAAATTTGCAGCTTTTTTTTTTTGCCTTAACATTATTTTCCTTTCTTCCAATTAAAAAAAAAAATCTGCAAAGTCTGATTGGTGAAAGCATTTTGCAGTGTCAACTTTTGCCTACCCGGGAAATATTTGGTGGGGTACCCAAGATTATAAAAGCAAAAGAAGTCTGCTACAATTTTAGGTTTAATTGTACTAGTCAAAAAAGTATGCCTGCTGTATGTTAGAACCAGTAAATATGGGTTATCTGAAATGTGTCTGCATGGCAGATAAAATATATAGTTACCTGGAAGCCCATTCTGGCGCCTACAGTACCCAAACATTAACAACAATCAGAGAGCTAAGGCCGCACAGTACCTGAAGTAGAAGTAGAGTGCTTGGATAACACCACACCCTACCCTAGGTACCAAACAAATTTCCCCACCAAAACAATCGGGGAGCAAGGCCCCCGCAACATACCTAAAAGAACCATATGACAGTATCTGCTAAAACCCCACCCCTTAACTACCCCGTACCAAAATACTTCCCCCCAAAAACAACAATCAAAGAGCTAAGGCCGCACAGTAGCTAGAAGCACAGTATAGACAGTCTTTGGGTAACCCAAACCCCCTACCCCCAGTATCCAAAAAACACAACACTTGGAGAGCTAAGGCTGCACAGGACCTAGAAGTGCAGTATATACAGTGCCTGGATAGTACCATACCCTGCCCCTACAGTACCCAAACACTGCTACACAACAATCTGACAGCTAAAGCCACAACTTACCTAGAAGTACAGTATATACAGTATTTGGCTAACACCACACCCTGCCCCTACAGTACCCAAACACACAAGACACAACAATTGGAGAGCTAAGACCACACAGGACCTAGAAGTACGGTACAGACAGTGCCTGGCTAACACCACACCCTGCCCCTACAGTACCCAAACACTGCTACACATCAATCGGCGAGCTAAGCCTGCACAGTACATAGAAGTACGGTATATACACCATACCACACACTGCCACCTACAGTACCCAAACACTGCCACACATCAGTCGGAGAGCTAAGGCCTCACTGTACCTAGAAGTACAGTATGTACACCATACCACACACTGCCCCTACAGTACTCAAACACTGCCACACAACAATCTGACAACTAAGGCCGCACTGTACCTAGAAATACAGTATACACAGTGCATGGCTAACACTACACCCTGCTCGTATAGTACAAACATTGCCACACCACTTAGGAAACCTTTTGTAAACAAGCAGGAGATCAGGACTGCTCTTCACATTGAAATGAAGCAAAATCAGAACTGCTATGTATTTGGTAATAATCTTTATTTACCTTTGCCTATATATTTAAAGCTAATCAATGTGGTGAGAAAACCCATTTAAGGGTGTAGAACATTTCACTAAAGTTTTGTAATATGATGTTATCCTGCAATTCACAGCAAGAATGCCTGAGAAGAAAGAAGAGATCCCTTCACCAGCAGCCACACCACCTCCTCCACCACCGCCACCACCACCTCCGGATACCAGCCAGGAACCTCCAGCTACATCATCAGAAAAAAAGACCTCTGCTAAAAAAGGAAAAGGACAATCCAAGTCTTCCAAAGGTTTTGTAACTTCTGTTTCTTCTTAATTGAGGATTTTCAACATTAACTGTTATATCACTGGCCTTCCACTGTGACGTAGATTGTCCTCTATGCCTCGTCAACAAAACCAACTCGAGACTGATCTTCCCCTCTGGTTCCCCATGTTTGGGGCCTGAACCTTTGTGCATTAAATCCTTAGATTTCCCTTTACTTGTACTGCCCTCCTTGCTCTGCTCCTCTTTTCACCCATGTCTTCTGGTGGACCACTAATGGATCTCCACAGCTCACCACGTCAGGCTGTCTCCTTACTAACCATTCAGATCTTCTCTTAGGACTTTAAGACCTTTCTGTTTTGGTCTGATCATCAAGTTTCCTGAACTTAGCCTTCATCTTATCTTTGCTGGACAAGTTTTATTAACCAATGTTATGGGACTCCACCACAACTTCCATATATTCAAGTCTAAAATGTTCTCCACCTTTAGCCTGTAAGCTCTCGGGAGCAGCGCCATCTTTCCGATCCGTTGTTACTTTGTAAATTTACATCAGCATTAATCACTTACCTATTTGTACAGCGCTACAGTATAAGCATGGCACCTTTGCAATAAATACATAGGTGTTAATTGGGGTTACAGGGATTGCATTTATGACTCTGGACATGACCACTGCCTGTGACACCAACATCGACCAAACCCTGTACCCCTGCTTTGTCCTAGACCACTCTGCCTCCTAGATTTCTGTCTCCAGTACAGGGGCCACTTCGGCAGTATATAAAGCCACTCTACAACTCTGGCTCCCATACTTGAGAAGTCGACCCAGGAGCCAAAGCAGGACACTCTGCCTCCTAGAATCCTGTGTCCAGTACAGGGGCCAGACCTATAGGATGTAATGCCATTCTACATCCCTGGATACCAGTCTTGTGAGTGCGACCTAGGAGCCAAAGCAGGACACTCTGACTTCTAGACTCCTGTCTCCAGTACAGAGCCAGACCTATAGGATGTGGTGCCATTCTACAACACTGGCTCCTATACTGGAGACAGAAACCTAGGAGCCAAAGCAGGACGCTCTGCCTTCTAGACTCCTGTTTCCAATACAAAGGCCAGACCTGTTGGATGTAACACCATTCTACAACACTGGCTCCTATTCATGTGACGGGGACCTAGGAGCCAAAGCAGGACACTCTGCCTCCTAGATTCCTGTATCCAGTACAGGGGCCAGACCTATAGGATGTGGTTCCATTTTACAGCAATGGCTTCCATAATGGAGATGGGGACTTACATTGGAGAACACCCTCTCTCCTATACTCATGTCTCCTGTCCAGGGGCCAGGCATGTAGGATATGGGGCCATTCTACAACATGGATTCTGATACATGAGAAGGACACCTAGGAGCCAAAGCTGGACACTCTGCCTCCTAGACTCTGCTCCATACTGGGCCCAAACCTTAAAATTTAAGATTTT
>JAODAL010040906.1:0-36418 GCA_025379985.1 Phyllomedusa bahiana
ATCACTAAGAAAAACTGCAAAAGGGCATATCCACATTATTATGGAGGAGGGCAAAAGTGGACAAAAGTTAGCCATTTTTTTTTTCAACCCGCTTAGACAGAGCAGCATATAAGCTCACATGTGACATTTATAAACTTACAACTTATAGTTGTTAATACCTTGGCCCAGGAGGTCCAATATTTACTGAATGGAAATTATACACTTATGGCATACCACACAAAAAAATAAAATCAGATTATGGTCGTACAGGACTCCAGCCCTGCTATACCATTTTTTTCCTGAAAGGTTTGTGTTGTAAGGGTGCCTTCACACGGTGCATTTTTGGTGCGTTTTTGTGAAAAATAGCATACATTGTTGTGCCTTTCTGCACTAAAAACACATAAAAACCCACCGGGGTGAAAAGCACCAAAATTGTTTCACGTACAATAGTTTTACATTTGGGGAAAAAGCCCCAGTTGTCTCTACCTTTGGGATAACATGTTCATCCTTTACAACATGCTGTGTTAACCTTTTCTACTCGTCCCATTTATTTTTTCTGGTTGTGCTTGTATGGTCCACCTGGTAAAATAAGGAAATTGAAGCTTGTATGTCCCACCTGGTAGGCCTGGTAGGCCATAACTAATGTGATTGTAAAGGATGTCCACGGACAATAAAAAAAAAACCACACATCCATAACCGGAAGTGATGTCAGGCTATAAATAACCAATTTGTTTAAAACTAGGCGGCAGAAAAAAGGTTCATTTTTTCTGTTCGAAAAATTAGCAAATGCTAACATGCCGATGATTTTAATGCTGGTATTAAGTCCAATAGCACAAGTGTGTCAAGTGCTAGTGATATTTTATATCAAGCGGCTTCATGTGGCTGCGGTGGTAAATAGTTTTATCCTATGTACGGAACTGCATCCAGACCAGCAGCTAGATCACATCAAATTCCGGAACTAGTCGGTGAACAACAAGCTTCTCGAGCTGTTCGTCGTTGGGGCCGTCCTTCACCATTGATGCCGATGAACGCCTTGGTAAGAGGCAACACTTCATTGCTGCAGTCCCTGATAAATGTGACGGTACGGTGGATCCGCTGGACCACCGCAAGCGGTGGTAGTTAAGCCCCGCCAGGGAAAAGGAGTCTAAGTAGCCCCCGTTTTCCCAGAGCCCGCCGCAAAGCGGGATGGACTTGCTGCGGCGTGAGGCAAACCAGGTCGTTACCCCTGACGTGACTTGCTTGGGTGGCGGCCTGGGGTACTGCTGGTACAGGTTTCGTAACCCAAAGGCGTAGTCAGGAACAGGCAGAAGGTCGGGCAGGCGGCAGAGGTTCGTGGTCAGAGGACGGACGACGGTCAGGGCAGGCGCAAACAGGCAAGGTCAGGAAACGTAGCGGAACGGACTGGTACACGGATAAGCAATACGGACACAAGCAACTCCAAACTCCCCACAAAGCACACCAACAATCTGGCAACAGTTCCCGGGGGCGGATACATTATATAGGACCAGCGCCCGGAAATTAAGCCAATTACCGGGACACGGGCCCCTTTTTAAATTTTAAACCAGCCGTCGGCGCGCGCGCTAGGGGGCGCGCCATGCGCACGACGACCGGGACAGACAGGAGCGCCGTTAAACCGGAGGGGGCCAGGTAAGCGAGCCGGCGTGGGGACGAGGGGGGCCCGCGGGTGACCGCAATGCCCGCGCCGCGCCCTGGCGGGCAGGAAACGGCCGCGGGGGCAGCGCTGCCGCGGCCGCCATGACAGTACCCCCCCCCCCCCCCCCTTAGGTCTCCCCCTCTTTTTTTTGAACCTAGCCAGGAGATCTGGGGACAGATTGCCTTCCGGCTCCCACGAACGCTCCTCAGGCCCGAACCCCTTCCAGTCGATGAGAAAGAACCGCTTCCCCCTCACTGTCTTCTGTGCCAGCACCTCCTTGACCTCAAAGATGTCATCCGATTCGGCCACAGGAGAAGGCGAGACAGATCTACGGGAGAACAATTCAGTACCACAGGCTTGAGGAGCGGACATGGAAGGCGTTCGGGACACGCAGTGGGAGGCAAGCGGAGCTTGTAGGAGACCGGGTTAAGCTGACGAAGTACCACAAAAGGGCCCAAATATTTAGGGCCCAAACTTGTAGCTGGGTACCTTGAAACGGATTTTATTTTGGCCGATAGCCACACCCATCACCTGGCTTAAATACAGGAGGAGGTCTCCGGTACCTATCGGCCTGAACCTTAGTACGAGGGGAAAAGCCTGAAGCAGGGCCTGACGAGTGACCTGCCCGCGTGACGAGATGTCTCGTCCGTGGGCATCCACGGCAGGGACGTGACACGAAGGGCTAGGGGGAGAGGTGGGCGGGATGTAACCCAAACACAAAAAAAAAAGGGGGCGGCTTTAGCAGCCCTCCGAGTCTAGGGAATTGGTAAGAGAATTCCGCCCAGGGGAGAAGGTCAGACCAATTATCTGCCGGGCAGACACAAAATGTCGCAGATAAGCGCCTAAGATTTGGTTGACCCTCTCCACCTGCCCGTTGGTCTGAGGGTGGTACGAAGACGAAAAGTCCAGCTGGACCCGTAACTGAGTACACAGAGCCCGCCAGAACTTAGACACAAACTGGACTCCCCTATCAGAGGTGATGTGCGAGGGGAGCCCATGTAACCGAAAGATATGGTGGAAGAAGAGCTGGGCTAGCTGAGGTGACGAGGGTAACCCGGGCAAGGGGACAAAATGAGCCATTTTGGGAAAAACCCTTTGTAAACCACCACCCAAATGACCGTGTTTCCGGATGAGGCCGGCAGGTCAGTGACAAAGTCCATAGCAATATGGGTCCACGGCTTCTCAGGCACAGGGAGAGGCAGAAGTAGACCCGCGGGTCTGAGGCGAGGGACCTTGTTACGAGCACAAGAGGCACAGGCAGAGACAAAGTCCCGAACGTCTTGCATGAGAGTGGGCCACCAGTAGTATCTGGAGATTTGTAATTTTTCCCAGGATGGCCCGCAGTTTGGGACGAATGTCCCCATTTAAGGATTCTGAGCCGCAAAGCAGGACGGACGTAGGTCTTCCCCGGAGGTACCTGTAGAAGGTTCACAGGAGCAGCAGCCAGAAGCCGTTCCGGAGGAATAATGTGCTGTAGGGGCGGCTCCAAGCCTACCGTATCAGAGGATCTGGAGAGAGCGTCTGCCCTGACGTTTTTTTCAGCCGGTCGGAAGTGTAGGAAGAAATTAAAACGAGCGAAGAAAAGCGACCACCTGGCTTGTCGCGGATTCAAGCGCTGGGCAGATTGCAGATAGAGAAGGTTCTTGTGATCCGTGTATATCTCGATAGGGTGGAGAGCCCCTTCCAGCAGGTGACGCCATTCTTCTAAGGCCAATTTTTAGCAAGGAGTTCCCGGCCCCCAAATTTGGTTTGTAAGTTGCGCTCAGCGGGGGTGTAGGTCTTGGAGAAGAACCCACAAGTTCGCACCTTTCCCGAGGAGGTCTTCTGAAGAAGAACGGCCCCGGCACCAACTGAGGAGGCATCGACTTCTAAGACAAACCGCTGAGGGTCCGGACGAGAGAGACAGGAGGGGAAGCGAATGCGGTTTTCAGACGTTTAAAACGCCTCTTGAGCCTGGGGCCCGCCAGGATTTGGGGTCGGCACCCTTCTTGGTGAGGGCAACCAAGGGTGCACCAGAGATGAGAACTGGGGAAAATAAATTGCCTATAATAGTTGGCAAAGCCTACAAAACGCTGAATGGCCCGAAGGCCCACTGGGCGAGGCCATGGAAGGACAGCTGAGAGCTGGGGGGGGTCCATCTGAAGCCGATGATCTGACACGAGGTACCCAAAAAAGGGCAGAGAGGTGCGTTCAAAACAGACACTTCTCCAGTTTGGAAATAAAGTTGGTGACTCCGGAGGCGTCTGAGCACCTGGCGGACGGGGCAAACGGTGGGTCTCCAGGTCTGGAGAATAGATGAGAATGTCACCCAGATAGACAATAACACAAACGTTTAAAAGGTCCCGGAAGATCTCATTCACAAAGTTTTGGAATACAGCCGGAGCGTTACAGAGACCAAATGGCATGACGAGATACTCGAAATGGCCATCACGGGTGTTAAGGCTGTTTTCACTCGTCACCCTCCGTAAGCGAATCAGATTGTAGGCTCCAAAGGAGATCCAATTTAGAAAAAATTTTTGCGCCACGTAGGCGATCAATAAGCTTGGTGATCAAAGGCTGGGGGTACCGATGCTTGACAGTGATTTTGTTCAGGCCACGGTCATCGATACAGGGCCGAAGGGTCCCATTTTCTTCTCGACAAGAAGAATCCGGCTCCCGCAGGTGATGATGAAATTGCGTATGAAGCCTTTTCGTAGGTTTTTCTTGGATATAGTCGGTCATTGCCTTTGTCTCCGGGACGGAAAGCGGGGAAACTCTGCCTTGAGGAGGAGTAAATTTCTGGGGTGCAGATCAATAGGGCAATCGAAGGGCCGGTGCGGAGGCAAAGATTGGCCTGTTTTGCAAGAAAACATCAGCATAGTCCTGGTAAGGAGCAGGCAGACCTGCAGAGACTTCGTAGGTTTGGTAACGGCAATCTGAAGGACCGGGCCCGGGCTGCCCGAAGGCATCGTGGTGACAGCCGGACCCAACGAAGAATCTCGCCTGTGTTCCAATTCAGGGTCGGAGCATGCTCTTGCAACCTGGGGAGGCCCAGGAGGATCTCAGAAGAGGACCGAGGCAGTACGAAGAACTTCACCGATTCCTGATGTAACGCCCCAATCTGCAAGATGAGGGGCGCAGTGCAGAACCGAATGGCAAACCTTGAGGCATTCGCCACTGACGGAGGACACGAAAACTCAAAGGGTTTCTGGAAGAAAGAGGCACTCGGAACGTTTGGAAGGGCGTTGGTTAAAAGAAACAAAGGGAAGGGGACTAAAGGGCCCCGAGGTAGCCGGCCCGGCGTTTGGTGGGCCCCGGAGTAAGGGAAAAATCCTGCGAGTTGGGGAGGACCCGGAAAAATTCAATGTTGGGGGTCTCCCTCGGGCGGGGGAAAACAAGGATATCGATCCGGGTGGCCAACCGAATCCCGTTCGTCCCAAAGGGGGTAGGCAGGTCGCGACCCGAGCTCGTCCTTAATACGTCCCGAAAGGCCTTGCAGGGAAAATAGCCACCAGAGCCTCGTTGTTCGGGTAGTTCCGAGGCTAGGGTGCGGAACTGCACAGAGTAGTGTCCCACAGTGGAGTTCGCCCTGTCGGAGGCGGAGCAGTGCTGCGGCAGTGGAGGGAGGTGCGACCGGGTTCCTCAAAGACAGTCCGGAACCCCTGGAGGAAGGCTTGCAAGTTAGCCGTTAGCGGGTCTCCTCGGTCCCACAGCGGAGTGGCCCAGGCCAGAGCTTCGCCAGTTAGGAGGCTAATAATAAAGGCGACTTTAGCCCGCTCAGTGGGAAATTGATGTCCCAGCATCTCGATGTGTATTGAACACTGACTGATGAAAACTATGCACTTCTTGGGGGCTCCATCATAGCGAGCGGGGGGGCGGCAAAATGCAGAGAAGGTCCCGGTGCCAGAGCAGGAGGGGCTGAGGCTGCAGGAGCAACTGGTGCAGGTGGGACGGCAGCGGCCGCAGGCGGACGTAGGCGAGCCGCAAGGTTCTGCATCATGGCTGCGAGCTGGTCGATGCACTGACTCTGTTGGGCGACGGCCGTCGTAACGTCTCGGAGTTCGGGCAGAGGTACCCTGGCGGAATCCATTTGGGCCCGATTGTACTGTGACGGTACCCGGGGGATCGCTGGACCACCCGCAAGCGTGGTAGTTAAGCCACGCCAGGGAACGGAGTCTAAGTAGCCCCCGGTTTCACCAGAGCCCGCCGCAAAGCGGGATGGACTTGCTGCGGCGTGAGGCTACCAGGGTCGTTACCCCTGACGGACTTGCTTGCGGTGGCGGCCGGGGTACTGCGTGGTACAGATCGTAAATCCAAAGGCGTAGTCAGGAACAGGCAGAAGGTCAGGGCAGGCGGCAGAGGTTCGTGGTCAGAGACGGACAGACGGTCAGGGCAGGCGGCAAACAGGCAAGGTCAGGACACGTAGCGGAACGGAAATGGTACACGGATAAGCAATACGGACACAAGGACACTCCAAACTCTCACAAAGCACACCAACAATCTGGCAACAGGTGCCGGGGGCGGATACATTATATAGGACCAGCGCCCGGCAATAAGCCAATTACCGGGACATGGCCCTTTAAATTTAAACCAGGCCGTCGCCGCGCGCGCTAGGGGGCGCGATGCGCACGACGGCCGGGACAGACAGGAGCGCCGTTCCCCGGAGCGGGGCCAGGTAAGCGAGCCGTCGTGGGGACGAGGGGGGGCCGCGGGTGACCGCAATGCCCGCGCTGCGGCCCTGGCAGGCAGGGAAACGGCCGCAGGGGCAGCGGTGCCCGCGGCCGCCATGACAATAAAAAGACCAGAGACACCATTAAACGACATACTACTGCTCGAGACTTCCTGGACTACACCCTGGACAGTGTTTCAAAAAGTACCATAAATGGTCTCATACAAATAGAAATTCACCATACAACATCTTCTAAGTAGTACTGACAATAGTATTCACTTGTAATCATAAAAATGTATTTTATTGACGTTGTAACCATAGTAACCAATTTTACTTGTTTTCTGTGATAATTATTACGATCGGGCATTTAAGACATCACATTTTTTCTTGAGTAGAAAAGGTTAGACGTTTTTTCATACATAACTGCCCAGAGGTAGCTCTCTTGTCTGTACAGTCTGATCCCATATCCTTTGCTAAGAAGGGTCTACTAGATATTTTATTATGACAACATGATTGATTGTAATAAAACTTTGGAAATCTTTAGCTCAACCTTCTCATTTAATTTGGATAGAAACATAATGTGCACTACAGATTTAATTACCTCAGAACAAGATTAATCCTACTGATTTAATCTTCTTTGGCTCCTGTAAAGGACATTCAGAAAGTTTCCAAATTTTTTCCACTGGGCCAATAATCATCCTGCTTTCACACCCTAGGGGCGACATGCATGAAATTTGTTGTGTTAACGCCGAATTTCATGCTCGTAATAATGGCATAAAATGCACCTGATTTATGAACCTGCTCTATAGTTGGTCATAAATCAGGGGCATTCTAGCGCTAGGGCGACATTTCTGGCTCAGGTATACCACTTTGAAAGTGGTTTACCTGTTCCATCTGTAAAGTGCCTAGAAATGCCGTAGCAAAGCTATAAATATGTAGCTTCGCTATGATTCAAGTGCGCCCTGTCAACCGCACGCCCCCGAGATCGAGCACATTACAAAGCAGTCAAGGCGCTATGTAAAGTGCCGAGAATGTCGAGCAGGAGATATAAACATGTATGATCGGGACTGTGCCTGATATCGGGCTGAAAAGACAGAAAGATATCTGGAGCAGCCCCGTTCATACATGTCGCCCTAAATGCCTAACTTTTCAATCTTACATGATAGCGTACCTCTACAAAACCTTGTTAATATCTGTATTTCCTCTCACTTATTATTTCTACGTTTTGTTTCCCTATTCTGTCCTAGTCTTTTGTCTCTGTCTTTATATGTATTACTTGGTTTTAATGTATTTTAGTTAGTTCTTAGTGTTGCCTTATGACATTCTGTTAACCCCATCCTGATGCAGCCTTCTTTTGTCACATGTTTTTTATATTTTAGTTTACATTGTCGTATTAGGGCTTCTTGTACTTCTTAATGGTGCCATTGGCTATACCATATAATGTACTGGGAAAGCCCTAAAAAATCTATTTGGGGTGGAATGTGAAAAAACAGAATTGCACCATTTTTGTACCGGTTGTGTTTTTGAGTTCACTGCTGGGTATAATTAACATTATCTGTATTCTGTAGGTTGGTACAGTTCCAGTGATACCTAATGCATAGGGCTTTCATGTTTAAATGCTGTCAAAAAAAGAAAAACTTTCTCAATGTGCGCTGCAGCATCATATTATGGAAAAAGGGGGCTGTTTTGAACTTTAAATTTTTTTTTTAACTTTAAAAACGTTCTTTTTTTTTTCTTGTACATGTAGTGCCTCTAGTGTACTTGACCACTAGGGAACATGATCGCTTTTACACCATTTTGCATTATATACATAATGCAGAAGGGTGTACCAAGATGGCAATCCTATAACTTAATGCCAGTGGTAGTAATATGGCAACTGCAGAAGCCTTCATGAGGCTTCCATCTGCCATCGCAACTGTTCAGCACCCTGGTGTCTACAGGGTTAAACAGCAGGGATTGGAGCAAGCTACGGTCCCTGCTGATAACATTAGATGTCAACTGTAATTAAAAGCCAGCAACTGCCATGTATGGAGCTGGCTCAGCGAGTGAGCCTACTCCATAGCTCCTTACCGACAAGGACATACCCTTATATCCATTTTAATTAAGGGGTTAAACAGCAATTTTTTTTAGCCACATGAAACCTTAAAAATCGTGGTGCGGGATGATCAATGGAACCAATTATTGTCATTTGTTACAAACGGAAAGAGATCGAATTCTGGAGCTGAGATACTTTGGTAGATCACTATGCAGCTCCGCCAAGATGATAGCAATGTTTAATGTTGTGTGTCCCGGTAGTTGGGGTATAATGGTATGTGATGCGCAGAGGCGAACCTTTGCATGGTCGGATCATCTGATTGGAAGAATGTCAGGTTGAGATCCATTCGGTACTTCTAGTGAAAATGGACATCTCATCCTAAGCTTTAGGAGGCAATGTCAACACAAACCATCAGAAGGAGTTTGCACGATATTGAGCTATGAGCTAGATTGCTAGCTACAAGTATTCTATTTATCTCTCACCCCCACTCTCACAGGCTATCATGCTGCACAGCAAGATGGCAATGGAGGCAAGAATGGGTGTCTACACTCTGAAATGATGGGTTTTGCATTTGTCTCAAAGGAATGATAGCCAGATATTGGTAAAGAGACCATGTAGGCAATGCCATGAAGAAGCTTTCGCAGAAGAATGTCACACTCCGTGGAATCTGGTGTGAGGTGGCACAATGTACGGTAGCCAGACCCATCCCGTTTTCAGCTCAGATACACTAACCGTTCAGCATTACATAGATTTAGTTGTTAAACCTGAAGTATGACCATTTCTCCAAAGTGTCTCATGAACCATTTTTCAGCATAATCACTCCAGGCCTCATTATACTTGTGCTTCTGTAAGCAGCCTGCTTGGCCTAAACATGCTATAATGGTCTGCAGCATCTTCAGACTTCACTATCATCGAGGACATCTGTGACATCATTCATCGGCATTGGCAAAGGGAACTGCCAGCAGCCAGCTTTATGATTTGTGTCCAAGTGCATTCAGGGTGGCATGACATTCCTCAGACTTCCATTATTAACCTCATTGATAGCATGCCAATGTGTGTCGGTGTGCCTAATTCTGTACTTGCTTCTCATACGTGATACCAAATACAATGAGGTGTTTTTTAAATTTTTTTTCCCTTTTTTATCATTTGCATATCATCATCATGTCTATTGATCCTGGTATATTCATTATTCCAATACTTTTTATTCTCACTTTGTAATTTCATTGTTAACGAGGCTAAGTATGTTCTACCTAACTTGATGTATAAGAACTTATCTGCTGTATACTATTATTGTAGCTATTGGACGTCTCTTCTTCTTTGACCTGTGCCTGGAAATTGTTGTTACTTTGTTAAACTCAATAAATATGAATCAAGTAACACATTGTCACTGTACTAGTGACATGACATGTACGGCAGTATCGCTATATCCTAGTTAAATATAATACATCTTTGCAGAAAGAATTTAGAAGACAAAAATAGGATGGCTCCCTAAAGTAATGGCTCCATTGTGCCGTAACATACATAACTGTCCTTTTGTGACTATGCTATGCCTGGAATGTAATATAAAATCATGTGAGGATTATATTGACCCCAAACATAGTACAAGTCTTTTAGAAATAGTTTGGTGTGTGTCACCCTTCAGAATACATGTCAGTTTATTAATAGGTGTCTGCTTTTCATCTTTTCGACCCTATCAACAGCTAAGTCAGATGAATTGGAAAATGTGAGAACATTACCCTTGTAATTCATTTCTTTTTTTTTTTCACAGGATAATATACGTATGAAACAAAGCGTTTTATGAATATTCAGAGATCAGTGTCCATTAACCCATCCAGTTATTTCTTGCTGAGTTTGGCTAATTAGAGATGTTGTTAATCCACATAAAAAATGTTCCCATCTCTTAACACTTGTGTGACATACCACACACATAATGGAAAATATAATGGGTGGTTACAGTGCTGATTGTGTAGATGCTGTAGACTGGCAAGTTGTCTAAGGCTATGTCTACACAGCAGAGGTTTCCTGTCAGATTTTCAACGCTTTTAGTATTTTGAAAACAGAGTCCAGTGGAAAATTTACTAGTGAGGTCTTCTTAAACTGTATGGTTTTTGGACTTTTTTGCCGTTTTTGGTGCAGTTTTTGCTGAGGTTTTTGATGGTTCTGCTGAAAAATTGCCCAGGTGTTTAAAGAAGCTATAGGAATTTTTCATATATTAAAAACTGCCCAAAAAAGTCAATAAAACCAGACAAAAATCCACACCAAAAACCTCAACAAAAGCTAAAAGCCCCCCAAAAAACTCATCGGAAATCTAGCTGCTTTGGACAAAAAACTGACAAAATACTCAGGTTCAAAGCGGTTTTTATGTTTTAGTTTTCAATGTGTTTCTTGTCCTGTGCTGTGTAGACCTTGCCTAACTTAGCTTGAACTACAATGTATCAACAGATCTATTCAGTGTTATCCATTATAATGAATGTTGGATGATACTTACACTCAGCTTTTCATGCAGAAAAATTTAGCTTCTTCGATTTTACAGAGAATATTGTATATTTTGGCTAAGTTCATGTGTGTTAAGCTCATAGGAATACGTTTCTAAAATGCTATTCACTTACATTGTACCGTCCCTGGTGGATTTTTGGCCCAAAATTCACAGGTTACTGTACAATGTAAGTGAATTGGGTTTAAAAAAAGTATTCACATGTTGCAGAGACCTGCATATATTTTAAATTTGAAATATAAATGTTAAAAGCTGTGTCAATTAAACAGCAAAGTGTATGTGAAAATCCGGGAGTTCCTGAATATAGCCAAGTGTGTGCACTCCAATAGAGTTGAATGGGGAGCCGCAAGCACCACCCTTCTAATTCTCATGCACGGTCGACTTCCAGCTAGCTGAGAGCTGACCTGTGCAGTAGACTTTGCTTCATGGGAAATCCCCTTTAAGGGATTAAAGAGGTTGTCTCACTACATTGATTAATCTCACCTCAGTCTTGTTTTCTTGGTTTCACTTTAAATTCAGGGGGGTTTACTGGCTTCCCTAGGCGCAGTAGAAGCCAGGTCTGTGCTATAGAAACCCATTCTGGCACCCTTTATAGGAAATCAAACAGGTCTTAGCTTGCGACCTGAGATTTTGAAAGCCATACAAGAGGGGATTTTCTCAAAGCGTAGGATGCTGTTAATGGATATATATTGCAAAGTGACTTGTTTTTGCAAGACCTTTAACTTAAGAAGCAATCCTTGTAGTGAGACAACAACTTTAATTTTACTTTCCAGTGTCAGCCCATACCTGGCGTCACTGCTAGTGTGATATCCATCGTCATTTCTAGTTTGCCTAGTTTATTCCCATGTTTTGAGAACCAAAATTGAGGTTGGTTATCACAACACATCACACACAACATCCAATATTACGTCTGACATCACTTCTGCTTTCTGGGATAATCTAGGGAAACTGGAAGTGACATCAAACAGTCGCACTGGAAGCAC
Source organism: Phyllomedusa bahiana (assembly GCA_025379985.1). Taxonomy (NCBI): domain Eukaryota; kingdom Metazoa; phylum Chordata; class Amphibia; order Anura; family Hylidae; genus Phyllomedusa; species Phyllomedusa bahiana. The sequence continues at coordinate 11,794 of JAODAL010040906.1, forward strand.
CGCTGAGGCAGGAGCGCATTGTAAATTAACCCTAAAACACTGAGAGTTATATTTAACATTAGGGAAAGAGTTAGCAGAGAGATAAGACTAGAGAAAAAAATTCAGGTTTGGGATGTCCTTTAGGCCGTGTTCCCCAGGGCTTACCCAAGGATTTGTGCGCCTTTGAGGCAAAATCCGCCGGAATAAGGGGGGGGGACGGGGGGGGGGGGGAGCGCGGGGGGGGGCGCCGCCCCCCGGCCCCATAAAATCTTTGTTTCGGCGCGTCCGGCCGAAATAATGTGCATGTCACTTTCTCCCCCGCTGGGGAAATTTGCCGAGCGGGAGGAGAGGGAATCCACTTTTCTCTATGAGAGCAGGGATTACCGTAATGACTCCGAGGATTGGCACAGTTTTTAAAAACGAAAACCCGGCGCGGAATAGGGCCCAATCCGTCGGCAAATAAGCCGTGTGAACGGGGCCTTACCTTAATTTTTTCTTAACTTCAGTCAAACCAGTGTCAAACTAAACAGGATCCTTTTTGATCAACACTACTGCAAACTAATATATTCATTATCAATTTTCTATCAATTTGTATTACATAGAAATTTATAAAACCATTTAAAAGTCTGGGCGCTTTACTTCTAGTTCTGTTTGATAGGGTAATCTGCAGCCCTATGGTGTACAATTTGGTCAATATTACAGATAGTCTAAATTTTTGTACCTTTATTTCCCACAACCTAGTATTCGTAAAATACGGGAAATTTAAAATTTAAGGAGTTCTCTGGTTTATATAAAAATTAAATAGTAAGCTGCTAGTGCCCAATAAAAAAACAAAGAAAATGTCACGTCAAGGGAGGTGCAGTGAGCCCTAACTGGTACCCAGCCCACTGTCCCTGCCTACTTGACGTGCTGCCCTAGGCGGCAGACGGCAACTGGGTGGCAGTCCCTCGCTACAAAAGTGGGGGGCCAGAGAAAAAGAATGGTCAGACAGTGGGGTCAATATCAAAAGGAACGCCAAAGCCAAAATCAAACCAGAGGAATAAACAAAACCCAGCGAGGTCAAAAAAAAACGGAAGCGAAACACAAAATCAGGAGACAAGCCGGGAAAGGAGAACAAGCCGAGGTCAGTACAAAGAAACAAAAAAAACAACAAAAGCACAAGAAAAAGGGTACCCAGGAATCTCACAGGCGCACCTCCCTTCGGGAATTTTTTAAAATGGGTTTCCCCGTTATGCCCTGCAGTGATTGGGAGGGGGCCCTCCGGGTTCTCCATTGGCTGGTGCCTCGCCCCCCCCCGTCAGAGGGGCGGGGCCCCCCTGCACTAAACAGAGTTGTCAGAGCATGTGAAATCAGGATGGAATCGTGCATCACTTTTGTCCTGCAGATCCCTAGACCCTGAACAGCCCACCCTGACAGTACCCCCCCTTTTAGGAGGGGCCACTGGACCCTTCCCTGGTCAGGTTTTGTTGGGAAAGACTAAGGGAATTCCCTCACTAGCAATCAGGATGGATGGGTTTCGCCGGAACCCATGATCTCTCCTCAGGACCAAAAACCCCTTCCAATGGACCAGGACTGGCGTGCCCCTTTGGCCTTACGCAAATCAAAACTACGGGCGATTTTCTTTTTCAAACTCCCCCCCCCTATCGAACTGGGAAGGAGGCCTAGAGGGGGGAGTCACAGGCTGAATAAAACCCTCTTCAAGTGAAACAGGGGACACTTATGTATAAAAGAGAAGAGGGAAATTTCACTGAAAGCCACCGGGTTAACCACCCCCTAAACCCACATATGGACTTTTCAGGTACTGGTGGGGGGCATAGTTCAACAGGGGGGACGAGTTCTGGGGAAACCTTACCCAGCGCAGACTTCACAAGAAGCCGCATCGGCCCAAGCTGGCACAGGGTGCTTCCAGATAGAGCATCAGCCCGCACATCAGTATTGCCCCACATGGTAAGGGGACATCTGTCAACACACCGCTGTCCCCCCCCTGATAAATTTTCCCTAATTCCCTCAAACACTGAATTGTTTCTGAAGCCCGGGAGCCCCAACACCACATCAGCGGCACCCCTCCATTGACGAATAAATAAAAACTTTTCAAAATGTAGGATCCGACCCCCATCTCCGCTCAGGGGTACAATATTGAATTGCGCCCGAGCTATGGGGGGGAGTCATAGCCACTACCCCCGCATCGATGCGGTTACAAGGGAGGCCCGAGTTTGGGGAAAATGCATCAACAAAATTTGAAGCTATCCCGAATCCAAAACGCACTCCCCGAACCGGACAGCGACAAGTAGAAATCTTAACTGTACGCAATTATTAGATACAATAGGAAATACCTGCTCGCCCAGGTGATCCTCCCCGTGACACCTAGGCGTTGAGTCTTTCCCCACTGGTCTTTTTCCTTTTGGAAACATTCCCGAATTCTGTGTCCATCTTTCCACAGTAAAGCACAACCCCCGGGGTGCGACGAGTAATCCTAGGTCGTCACCGCATTTAAAAGAAAAAAGCCCCCCCTTTCATGGGCTCCTCTGAGTTTAAATCGGGAAACACGGGTTTAGGGTGGGGCCATGGTGTGGACCGGGGGGGGGACCCCTTTTCCTGCCGTCCTCACTAAAAAAGTCTTCCAGATGAACGCCAGTCCATGGCCTCATCTAAGGTACCAGGGTAGGGAAGCCACCAAAAAACCTTTACATGGTCACTAACCCTAATTAAACTGGCATCTAAAAGCGCGTCGTTCCACCAGCAGAACGCACCACCGAAATTCGGAGCAAAATTCCTCCACGTCTTCTCACCCCCGCCTCAAAGGGGGTTTAGCTGGCCTCGGGCCCCAGCTTCCCTATCTGGGTCATAAAGAGTACCTCTAAACGGGAAAGAACCTGTCCACAGAAGCAGTTCGGTGAGTCATGCGGTTTAAAAAAAATGCCCATCCGGGGGGGGCCCTGAGAAGGCATAAAAATCCCCCCCCTTTGTTCCCCTTTCCCCGAGGGAAAGGGGGGAGCCTAAAAAACAGACAACAACCCCCTAAATGCCCCAAAGGCCTTCCTGTTACCTGTGAACCTGTCAGGGAATTTGGGTAGGGGCTCCACAGGGGGGGAAGGTAATGCAGGGGGCCCTTGACTTGGGGGAGCCTCCTGGTTCTACTCCAGCGCCAGATTCCCGGGCTAGCGGGTTGCCCCCCACATCTCTCTACCATGCTGTCATGGGGTCCATAGTGAGGGTAGAGAGTAAAGGTTTTTTGGGCCCGTGATAAAGTACGTCAAGGAGGTGCAGACGCCCCCTGTCCCTGCCCTTGACGGCTGCCCCACGGCAGACGCAACGGGGGCGCCCTGCGCTACTAAAAATGCTGGGGGGCCCTAGAAGCAAGAAGGTCAGACAGTCCCGGGTCAATATCAAAAAGGGCGCCAAAGCCACAAATCGAACCCCAGGGAATAAACGAAACCACCGAGGGCAAAAGCCCAAACGGAAGCGAAAGCACAAAATCAGAGACAAGCCGGGGAAAGGAAAAACAACCGAGGTCAGGGACACAGATAAGCAAAACAAACAACACAAAGCACAAAAGCAAGGGACAGGAAAACTCACAGGCGCGCACACAGCCTTTTAGGGGGTTTAAATGGGTTCCCGATCCGCCCCTGCAGCTGATTGGAGCGGCCCTCCGGGTCCCCCCATTGGCTGTGCACTCCCCCCGCCCCCTTTTAGGAGTGGGCTGGGCCCCCCTCACTCCAAGTTTCAGCACATGTTTCAGGGTGGAATCGTGCATCAGCTGCTGCAGCCTGCAGATCCCTAGAGCCTGAACACAGCCCAGCCCTGACAGAAAAACACCTATAAACCTAAACTCAACCACTGCTGATCCAGCGGTGGCTCTCCTGGATCTTCTGTTTACTTTCGTCCAATTCTGAATGGTGATGTATGGGAGTAGCGTGTAACCAATCAGAATCTGTATGGTGAAGAAGAAAGTCAACAGAAGATCAGGAAGAGCCAATACTGGAACAGAGGTGAGGAGGAAGGTGAGTATAGGCCTTTTTTTGTAGTTGGGCACCAGCAGCATACTATTTGATTTGTATGTGAATTGGACAGCTCTTTTTAATATATCACTGTATGACTACACATTTGCTATACCATAGTTTGAGAAAGGATACAATCATAGAAAAAAAGAGGCAACCTAGGCCCAAAAATTGAAGAAAAGACTTTAAAATACTTTAAAATAGAATGTTGACTATATGACTATATAAAGTTTAACAACTCAGAAGAGGACTGCTCATTTTTAATGGAATTAAAAAATGTTTTTTTTTCATACTCACCAGATTTCTTATTATAGGTAACAACTTTAGATTTAAGCAGGTAATATTTCATGACCTGACTATGTACTACCCACATGTTATTTTTACAGCTCTAAATAAATATGCACTTTGCACTCAGATCAGTGGTTCTGTAGTCCTCCATGTGTGTAATGTGTAATACTTGTCAATAGCTGCTGCATTTCTCACCAGCCAGTCACATTCCTCAGGTCTACCGAGTAAATGTTAGCAAACCTTAGGAAATCATTAGAATCTATGCCCTTTTGTGTATTCGTCTGATTGAGATACCAGCTTTATTATTTCACGTTAATAAGTTACAGAAACTTGAAAGCTAAACAGAAGTGATTTATTAAGTAATAAGTTATGGCTTCCTATTTATAGCCTGCAAAATGTCAGCAGACAAAAACTTATGGTCATAAATTCCTTATGTTTGTTGTAGTTAGTAAAGCGTTCTCAACAGGAGGCTGGAATGTCTCTTCAGCTTATCATCACACGCATGCCCTTAGCAGCAGTTATCGAACATTTTATAAATAGTTCAGAGATCATTTTCTGCTTTCACAAATCATGTGGAGGTTGGGCTTAAAGAAGATGGGCTTAAAGGGAACCTGTTGCACTGAGCATGCTATCTGATCTGCTGGGGGCATGTAATAGAGAAAGAGCTGAGCAGATTGATAGTTTTATGGGGAAATTCCTGTTTATTCCTGGTTAAAGAGTCTAGTATGCGTTTCCATCAGTGATTGACAGCCTTCCTTGTATGAAATTGTATACAGAGATACTTGTCAATCACTGATAAGACCGCCCAATGGACTCCTTAGCCCAGAATAAACAGGGATTTCGATAAATAAAATACAAGTTCTACTGAATCTTTGCACATAAAACTTTTCATCAATCTGCTCAGCTCCTCTCGTTCTATAACATGCTGCTGGCAGAGCAGACAGCAAGTTCAATGCAACAGGTTTCCTTTAAAGATGCATCAGTTTGAAGGTACAAGTGCAGAAGTTGCAGTCATCCTCGGAAACCCAGATTGTTGATGCCAACTGCAGGGCTGCCATAAGTCGTTTTAGGATCCAATATAGCAAAAGTATCTGGGGCGTTGTTTAAAAAAAAGGTTCAAGGCACTTGACAGTAGTACTGCCCTAATAGCTGTCTGTCTGGACTTGTAGGACACTGGGGAAGAAGCAGAAGAATGGACCTGAGAAAGAGATGGGGCATGTGAATTACTGCAAATGGAAGAAGAGAGGTTCACTTGGTATTTTCCTTTGCAATAGTAATTTAAGGGCACTCGTTTGTTGAAAACATAGGCAACAGATGACAGATTCCCCACTGTCAAACTTACTCCACACTTGCATATATCAGCGTTGCCAAGTATAACAAAACACCTTCTTATTTCTGTATAAACTTTTTATAAAAAATGCATATCTTACATCGTGATTTTACAATTCCTTTAAGCATATAATTTTTCCGTAATATACTTCGTTTTGTTACAATTTTCACTCATAGGAAATCAATCCTCATAGCAGTACATAGCATCCATTCATCACTTGGTATTTTCCATCAACCACCACAATGGAAAGCTCAACATATAGAGGTTTTTTTACAGGTTCCATTGCAGTAAGTAGTAGTGTAGTCATTCACTATGCTCTCCCTGTCTGCAGTTTTATTTCATATTAAACCTACAATGCATGAATTTTTATTTATGCATTTTTTTTTTTTTACAAAAAAAATTGTGGATAGCCTAGAAAGATTATTGGAATTGGTAAAAAAAAATTAAAAGCTAAATTAAAATTTTCATGTTATTATTTTTTTGTTACTGTAAATCAAAAGTCTACCCATGTACATTTTAACAAATCACTGCACTTTAAATATTATGGGCCACAAGTATGAAAACTGTCTTGGTCTAAGACTTTCTTTGTTGCCCATAGCAACCAATTAGAGTTCCCCTTACATTTCATCTAGTGCTATGAGAGAATGAAATGGGCGTGCTGATTGGTTGCTATGGGCAACAAAGAAAGTCTTAGACCAAGACAGTTTTCATACATGTCCACCTATGTACCCAAAATTCTACAGCATGCATTATAGGGTTAAGGCTAAGCTGTATGGAGAGATTTATCAATGTATTTGTCAGTTGTAAATACTTTGAAAAAATAGAGAGGAATCTATGAAACTATGTACTATACATCAATTTTTTGGCATACAAATGTCACAATTTTTTGCTCTAGCCTCACTCATACAAAATGCTGTGAATTTTACTCTGTTCTGGGCACTTTTAAAAATGGGGGCATGGATTCTGCAACCGGAAACATTTATCATATTTTTCCCCAGAAATTGGCTTAAATTATAATGGAAATCTCTAGACCAGGTTAGCACACACAAGATCTTGGATGCACTAAAATCATTAGGAGGCACTTCTTGCTAAAATGCACTTTACATTATGACCAACATCTTTTACAAAAGGTCTAAACTGCCTTTTTAAGTGTAAGCCAAATCCATCAACAGTATTTCCTTCCTGTTAATAAATCTGTCACCTGCTGCACAAGACATTGCAACATCATTTGTACTGTCCATCAGTATGAAGGGAGCTCTCCTATAAATACAGCTTTAAAAGCACAGAAAACATTAATCTAAAAGAAAATTTGTTAATCTGTTGGAACTCTCAGTGGTGAGTGAAGCCCATACTAAGGGCTACATGCATGAAAACTGTCTAGGTCTAAAACTCACTTTGTTGCCCATAGCAACCAATCAGAGCGCCCCTTTCATTTCATATGGTACTCTGGAAAAATTAAAGGGGCGCTCTGATTGGTTGCTATGGGCAACAAAGTGATTTTAGACCTAGACAGTTTTCATACATGTGACCCTTAGGCCGTGTTCACACGGCTTATTCCCGACGGATTTGTGAGCCGTATTGAGCTCACAAATCCGCCGTGAATAAGGGGCGGGACGGGGGCGGGGCCGGAGCGTGGCGGGGGCGCCGCTCCCGGCCCCATAGACAATGCATTGTTTACGGCGCGTACGCGCCGTAAATAATGTGCATGTCACTTTCTCCCCCCGCGGCGGATTCGCCGAGCGGGGAGGAGCGACGGAATCCACTGTTCTCTATGAGAGCAGTGGATTACCGTAATGACAGGGACGGATTGGCACCGTACTGAAGCGCAAATCCGGCGCGGAGTACGGCGCCAATCCGTGCCCAAATAAGCCGTGTGAACGAGGCCTTAGTGTTTCCATGGAGCCATGTAATTTCCATGTTCGCCCCTACACAACTGAGAGCTGTAACTGGCATTAGTGTACCCCTTGGCAATGAGCTGAAACTTTACCTGAAGTCATTACTTATCATTAGTATTTAGTCTCAAGACTGTTGGTCTATAGGCTAAAGTGATGTCCTGCTAGCCAAGCCACACTTCAGTGTACAAGCTCTACAAACTTTGTGAAGAAAAGTCAACAAGATGAAGTCTTAAGGGAATTTTACCACCAGGTTAATTCCCCGAAACTTGTTGTTTGCAGCTAGCTGTGAGACGACCATTCATGTGAATGAGGAGGGTAGCAGAGTGAGTGTGCTTGCTATACTTAGGAGCTCCCATTGAAGTGAATGGAAAGGATGTCCACAAGCTCTGTCCTCCTCATTCTTATGCACGTTCGGCTCACAGCTAGCTGGGAGCATCCAGTGCCGGGGAATTTACCTTAAAGGGAATGTGTCATCAAAAAGTGAGTCATTGTATAAGTCCCATTTTTATGTTAAACACATTTTTTAGGACTTTTTGGTTGTTTTTTTTTACATTTTTCATATCACTTTCAATTTTTAAAAAAATAATTTTAAGTCTTGTAGTTTTTATTTTGGCCACTAGGCCTTACAGTAGCTTCATGCACATAGGAGACTTAAGACTGACTCAGTCCCATTGACTTCTATAGGAGAGTTTTCTAGGCATGCTCTGTGACCTGGGAAGAAATCAGTGTGCAGGGAGGTGAAACTGTGAACTGTGACTATCTCCTCTTGTAACTGGTGGATCCTGTGTTATCTATTCACACTGGTGTCTCCTTTCAGTTTGACCCTCTTTGTGCTGATAATGAGCAGACTACTGAGAATCTTTCTGTACAGAACAGGAAGTGTCAGACTATTATTAGGCTTAGTGGCCAAAGCGAAAACTGCAGGACTTAAGAATTATTAAAAAATATTGAAGGTGAAAATTAAAAAACAATATAACCAAAAATTCTTATAAAATGTGTTGAACATAAAAATGTGAGTTAAACAATAAGTCATTTTTGATGACACATTCCCTTTAACTGTTGGTGTTAACCTCAGACCTTCACTTAAGACTTTTATTTAAAAAAGTTGAATATATCTATCCTACAGTGTTATAAATCATTGCACAAAACATAGCTCCAAGCTATGCCTCTGCGGTATGCTTTCATAAAATTATCAATCCACATTGTCTTTTTTTCATGATTCCTCTTTTGCTTTGCATAAATTATGGCATAAAACAAGAAAGGAATATCCATAATTAATGGTTGTTCCATTAATTAGAAGAGATGATTGAACATACTTGTGTAGTTATTGCGCTTAAAAAGACATATGTCAATAAAGTTTAACCAAGGACGTGGATGAAAGGTATGAGTACAGATAATTTTAAAACATTGTTATATATTGATCCAGAAATATGGAACTCATGAGGCATCAACCAATCTGCACTTAAAGGAAATATTTCACTTCTGATCCCAAGTGACAATAGAACTAGGTCAACAAGAATTCTATACCTAATCTTCACTGGCTTGGACTGGCCCATAGGGGAATAGGGAAAACCTGCGGTGGGCCACTGAGCATGTTAGACTGGGAGCTGTTTTTAACTGCATATAAACCTCGGAAAGGGCAAAAAAGCAAAGAAAGAAAGGGAAAAAGCAAGAGGCAGAGTATAGGAGACATGAACAGTCATTTACAGTGGCTGTAGGGTGGGCCTCTAAAATAAACTCAACCGGTGGGCCCAGAAACAGCTCAACTGGTGGGCCACTTGTGAGCTCTAGGCACACCAGTCCAACACGGCGTCTTCATAAGTGTTAATGTTATTTTGTTGCAAATATTGGCCTAACTGTTCCTACTGTGATCAGCTCCTGAGGCAGCTATTGCACAAATTCACAGATTTATGGTTAAGAAGACTTGTCACATATGGACATTGAACATTTTTTCTTCAGTTGGAGAGATTGAACTCTTGTCGTAAAATGGGTTTTACATGAAAGAGCTTTTCTTGATATTTTTGATATATACTTGTACAAGTTAAAGGGGTTGTCTCACTACATTGATTTATCTGACTTCAGCCCTGTTCTATTGGTTTCATTTTGAATTCAGAGGCGTGTTTACTTGCTTCTACTAGGCTGCAGCATAAGCCAGGTCTGTAGCTATAGCGACCAGCAATGGCAGCCTATCAGGAGAGCTCAAACAGGTCTGTAGCTATAGCGGGAAACCTCCAAAGAAGCATTTATGCTATCTACAATATATGAAAAAACTTTGAGATTCTTTTTTTTTTTTTTTTTTTAAATTTTTATTTGAGAGAGAAAGACATTGCAGAACAAAATCAACAGCATTGATCCACAAAAAGCATGGTTACAATATTTCGAATTAGCATGCACGCTTCAAATGCACAAAACTTGCTGAACAAACATCATCTTTCCTTCCTTCTCTCTCTCTTCCCCCCCCCATTAAACCCCATTCCCCCCCCCCCCTTAACCCCCGACTCTTAAACTCCCCCTATTGTACCATTCCCCACCTCCTCAATCGCCAACATCCAAATTTCCCAGTGTGCCTCTCAGTTTTTCCAGCAAATAATACTCTGTGTATTTAAACGGGTCCAGGATTGACTTTATCTCAGCTGGTGTATATTGAGTTGAAATAAACTGTTTCCATTTTTTCAAGAAGTTTTTTGTGTCCCTGTCTTTATTTCTCTCCACTTCCAACTGTTCCATGTAGAGTGCCTGTTTCAGACACTCCCTGAGTTCTGCAATCTCAGGTACCTCCGGAACCAGCCTGTGTCGCAGCAGACACTTCTTGGCTGCTAGAAGAACATAATGAACACCCTTCTGCATCACCAATGCTCCTTCAGCGTTCCCACTGTCTGCCTCTCTAGTAGTGAAGTGAAATAAAAGACCCTGCGGGTTGAAGATAAGAGAGATATTCCAAGTATCCTTTATAAATTGATTGACTTGTCGCCAAAAGCACTGAACCCCCTCACATTCCCATATGCAGTGGTAGAGATTAGCCTTATCTTTCCCACACTTTGGGCAGGCCTGTAAATACCCTGTGGTCTCCGGACTGTGGGGGATATTGAATGCATAAATTGCTTTACGTATCAATCTGAATAATATTTCCCTTCATTGTTCGTTCACCACCGCTTGGCGCACCAGTGTCAATCCCTTAAGAATTTTTTGGGTTATATCAGAATCTGGTAGAAGCGACTCCCAACTCTTAGAGCCTCTTCCTCCCCTTCTGTGTCCTTATTGCGTAAGTTGGAATAGTTCTTGGAGAGAATCCCCTTACTATCCCCCCGTTTGCACAGCTCCAGGAATTCCTTCGTTTCTCCCAATGATTGGAGATGTGTCACATTAGATCTACAAAAGCTTTCTATTTGCTTGTATTGAAGTACATGCTTGGCCCCCAACCCAAATTTCTCCTGCAGATCTCTCCAGCGTAGGAAAGAGCCCGTGGAAGGCGCTAGTATGTCCCCCAGGTTGTGAATCCCTTTTTGCCTCCAGCCGATAAAGAGCTTGTTCTCCCTCCTTGCTCTAAAGCTAGGTGACTCCCAGAGCGGAAAGGCCTGTGAAATATACATAGGTCTTTTGAACATTTTTCTGACATGTCACCATGTCGCCATAGTATCCCTCAAGACCACGCTTTGCTTGACCTCAGCCGGATGCAATCTCACCGGGAGGTGCAGCAGAGTCACTAAGGTATACGGACAGGCCAGTTGGGATTCCAAAATAATATTGGAGAATGAATTTTAGTTCTCTAGCCAGTCCTGTACGTGTCTCCACATTGCTGCTAAATTGTAAAGCCTAATATTCGGAAGTTGGGCTCCTCCCTGCGGGTTTCCCATTGTGAGCTTTTTGAAACTAATTCTAGACCGCTTCCCCCTCCAGACAAATTTAGTGAAGGCGGTCCGAAGTCGTTTCACATCGGATTGTCGCAAGAGTAGTGGGATATTCTGTAGGGGGTACAACAGCCTAGCGAAACTGACCATCTTGATTAATTGCACCCTCCCCATTATGGATAGGGGTAGGTCTTGCCACCTCTCCAGCTCCGCCTCTATCTTATGAAGCAAAGGGGGATAATTCAGTTGATATGTCAATGACCCCTTAGATCCTATCTTGATACCTAGATAGGTTAATTAGTTTACTACTTCCAACCCCTACAGTCTCTTTGGCCATGTCCCGCGGTATCCCAAAGGTAGCAGTTGGCACTTCGATCTATTTATTCTAAAGCCTGAAAATTCCCCAAAGTTGTTGAGGATCCCCAGAACCCCTTCCAGGTGGTGAATGGGATCCTCCAAAAAGAGAAGCATGTCATCGGCAAAACACGTGAGTCTTACTTCCCGCGACCCGACCCCTATGCCCTTGAAAATGTCAGAATTCAGCAAATGTATGGCCAGTGGTTTTAGGGCTATATTAAATAGCATAGGAGACAATGGGCATCCTTGCCTGGTGCCCTTTTGGAGTCGTATTGGAGCCGATATGAAGCCGGGGGTATGTACTCTCGCCTGCGGTGTTCTATACATGGCGGCTAAATAATTTCTAAATTCCCCCGAGATGCCCATCTTATCCAATACTTCGTTCAGCCAATGGCAGTTGACGTTGTCAAAGGCCTTCTCAGCATCTATTCCCAATAAGGCCTGTGACCCCCCTCCCTGTGCGCTCCTTTCTACCGCATCTTAAACTGCGAAGACTGCCCAAATATTCTTGACCGAAGACCTCCCCTTTATAAACCCCAGCTGATGCATCCCAATTAAATTAGGCATCAGAACCGAGAGTCTATTGGCCATCACCTTCGAGATGATCTTTACATCCTGATTAATTAGTGATATAGGTCGGTACGACTCTGGGTACAGAGGATCTTTTCCTTTCTTATGGAGGACCTTTATATAGGCCGTGTCTCCTGACGGCAACATGACCAGCTTTTGGATAATTTCCTCTGATACCCTGAGAAGAGTGGGTGTAACTTCTTTCACTAAAATTTTGTAGAAATCTCCAGATAGTCCATCTGGTCCCGGTGCCTTGGCCGGTGGGATACCTTTAATAACCTCCTCTATTTCCTCCTCACTAATGTTTGCATTCAGCCTTCCTCTATCCTCTGCAGAGATAGCACTAAGTTGAATATTTTTAAGGAATTCTGTCCCTTTAGAGTTATCGCAAGGCTTCTGTGTGTAAAGGTTTTCATAGTATCTGGCCAGTATGGTGTTAATTTGTCTGGGATCCTTCGCTAAGGTACCTGCGTCATCCTTAAGACATAGTATCCCTGCCGACCCCCTCCTGTTCCTTACCAAATTGGCCAATAGTCGACCAGATTTGTTGCCGAATTTAAATAAAGATGCTCTCACCCTGTCTCCCAGGAGGTTCTCCAGCTTCTTTTGTTGCATCTCAAATTGGTCTTTGGCTGCTGTCCAGTTATCCTTATTGTCCTTACTGGGGTGTTCTATAAAAGTAGTATACGCACATCTAAGCTGGGTCGTTGCTCTAGCGAATTTCACTCTAAGGGCTTTCTTTTTAGCCGCCATGTATGACATTATTCTCCCCCTTAGCACCGCTTTTCCTGTATCCCAGAACAGCCCTGGTGTCCCCGTATGGTTTAGATTGTCCCTAGTATACCCCTCCCGCCACCTTTTCAACAACTCTCTAAAGTGGTCATCTGCTCCAAGTGTCCCCGGAAACCGCCACAGAATGTCAGACCCTTTAGGATGTAAATCCTGTAGGTTGAGTACCACCGGGAGTGGTCAGAAATTACTAGGTCCCCGATTTCAACGGATTCCACCCTTCCCAGCAGTGTTGCGTTGGACAGGAAGTAGTCCAATCGCGACCAAGACAAATGGACATGTGAGAAGTGGGTAAATTGCCTCTCCTCAGGGTTAAAGTGCCTCCAAACGTTCGTTAGGCCGGAATTGTCACAAAGCGCGCTGATCAGGCTCTGCCCTTGACCCCCCTTACCCTTTCGCTTGTTAGTGCGCTTCCTATCCTCCGACTCCTTCATGACACAATTAAAGTCCCCACCAATCAATACATTGTTGCCGCTTTCCTGTAGGATGGATGTCCCTAAATGATGGAAAAATTGCCTGTCAGGGGTGTTTGGAGCATAAACATTCAATAGAACCAACTTTCCCGCTGGCGTCTCCAAGTGGACCTTATGTAAGCGCCCTTCTGTGTCTGCTTCTTGACTCGTAATTTTACACGTAGTATTCCTATTAAGGAGTAGCACCACCCCCGCCTTCCCCTGGACTGCCGCTGAGCCATGCACCTCTCCCACCCAGGATTTTTTGAGACGGAAGAAGTCCCGCTCCGTAAGGTGGGATTCCTGGAGCAAGACTATATCCGGCTTCATTTTTTTAAGATACCTCAGGACCATCGTTCGTTTGTGGGGAGAACAAAGCCCCTTGATGTTCCATGTGATTATTCGCATTTTACCCTCTAAGCTGTTTTATTCTAAGTGGCACCTCAAACACCCGCTGAATGGTACAATACCCTCCCTGTCCCGTCCCTAACCCCCTCTAAAAGAAACGATTGAACAGAAACCTCCTAAACCAACCCCTTTTTCCTTTCTAATTTGCACGGACTTCTCTTTTTTCGTGCATATTATTGGACGCGAAAAGTCTTCCTCCTAACCGTTTACTAGATCTCCACTCACTCTCTCCTCCCCCTCCCGCCTCTAAGTACAAGCATTTGTCTGCCCTGCTCTACCTCTATACAAATTGTCTGGAACTTTTTAAGCATATTCACATAACTTTACATTAACAGTATTACTCCGCTCCTCCTTTCTCCTCCCTGCCCTTCATAAAATTACTGTTGGGACTGGGTACAATGAAGGGAACTTTCCCCAATAGAACAAATAAACCGGTCCTAGGACCAGGAACCTGCACACAGTCAACGTTTTCTTGGGGTCCGGTACTGTCCACGGTGTTGACGAGAGTCCTCCTGTTCCTGGGTAGCTTTGATTCTGCTGATTTGGCGCTGACTCCTCCGTTCTCTTTCTCTTTCCAGCCTTTTTTCTTCCTCTTTCCCGCTGATATAGATTCTAGATAGTCCTCTGCCTCCTCCACTGATTGGCACAGTATAGGCGGCCCTTTCTCTGGAAAGATTTTGAGTGTTGCTGGGAACTGTAGAGAAAACCTAACTTGCTTTTTTACCAGTGACGTGCAGACGGTAGAAAATAGTTTTCTCTTCCTTGCTACTTCGTTGGAATAGTCCGCGAATATTAGGAGTTTGTCACCTTTGAACATCAGGGGCATTTTGTGTGTACGGTATGCTTGTAGAATCTGGGTTTTTTCGGAGTAGTCCAGATATTTTACTATGACCGGTCTAGGTCTTTGATCTTGACCACCATTAGATGCGGTTCTAGGTGGGCCAATTCTGTGGGCACGTTCAACCTTCAGGGGCCCCTCCAAGCCCAGAGCATGCGGGATATGTTTTGCACAAATATCCTGGAGGTTTTTTGGTGGGATTGACTCGCTGAGACCAATAATCCTCAGATTGTTCCTACGTGAACGATTCTCTAGGTCCTCGACCTTCTCCTGTAGATGTTCCGTTCTTCTAAGTAATCTCTCAATGGTATTTCTAGCTCCCATAATGTCGTCCTCCGCCACCTCCACTCTCTCCTCCACCTCTGATAGTCGATTGGAATGATTTTTCAGCTCCCCCTGCAGATCTGATACTGCTGCTGTCACTGCTGCTTTTACTGATGCGGCTATGGTGGTTTCAAATGAGCCCAGTATATCTGGGGCAAGCAGCTTGGCCACTGTAATAGCCATGGCCTTGCAAGACACATTCAGGCCTGGGATGGTCTCTTCCAGCTCTCTGTCTCCAGGAGTTAACCCCTGTGATGCCAGATCCTGATCAAATGCTGCTGATGGAGCTGGCTGCTTTACTGTATTTGTGAGCTGTGCAGGTGTGCCCCCTGAGAGTACCTCCATGCTGTTGCTGTCGTTGTCATATGGTGCCTCTGTGTCCCCCATTTCTGCCGTTGCTGCGTTTTGCTGTCCGCGCCCGCTCCTCGTGGAGCGCGGTGGATCCGGCGCCATCTTGTGAGGCAGAGCGGCGTCCTGGGCTTTCCTGAGAATTTACACTGCCGGAGCTTCCTGCTGCGCTGCTAGATGCTCACCCCGATTACCGGTGCGCGTCTGGTGTCCGTGGCACTAAAAAAGTGCCGTTACAGGTGCCGGTGTATAGCGGGGAAGCCCGGTAAGAGGCGATTGGGGCCGGAGCTCTTACTCTCTGCTGCCGGCCATGCATGCGTCGGAACCGGAAGTCTTGAGATTCTTAGTTCACATGTTTTTGATCAAAAAATGCTTAAGCCACCCCCGGCTTCAACGGGATCTCAAGGCGAGTGGTCCTATTCTATTCTTACCTCTCACTAGAGTCATACAGACTTCTCATTGGAGAAAAAATTAAAAAAGCACCAGCCTTGCTAGCACAGTGCACCCATATAACAGCCTGTGGAAGTGGGCGGGGTGCACGAAACCCAAAGGCAGGCATTCAGTCCGTCCTATATAGGTTACACGCAATA
Organism: Phyllomedusa bahiana; assembly: GCA_025379985.1. NCBI lineage: Eukaryota > Metazoa > Chordata > Amphibia > Anura > Hylidae > Phyllomedusa > Phyllomedusa bahiana. Next base: position 27,808 of record JAODAL010040906.1, read on the forward strand.
TGTGCCAAATACAACGTATAGTTCTGCACAAAAAAAACAATCTCTGAAAAAACACAATGCAAACCTGGGTGCCACTGGCATTGTTGTGGCACATATACATACACGCACTCCAATACCAGCGGCACGCCACAGCAAAAAGTTCAATACAATACATGGAAACCTCTAAAGAAGCATTTATGCTATCTACAATATATGAAAAAACTTTGAGATTCTTAGTTCACATGTTTTTGATAAAAAAATGCTTAAGCCACCCCCGGCTTCAATGGGATCTCAAGGCGGGTGAACCTACTCTATTCTTACCTTTCACTAGAGTCATGTTTCCATGTATTGTATTGCCCTTGTTGCTGTGGCGTGCCGCTGGTATTGGAGTGCATGTATGTATATATGTGCCGCAACCATGCCAGTGGCACCCAGGAAACATGACTCTAGTCTATTCTCTTCTCATTACTAATATGCTACATGCCCCTAATCAGTACAGTTACTTGCCCAGAACTGAACTACATATTCCAGATGAGGTTGCATCAAAGCCTTATAGACTGGTCCTATTATGTCCCTGCCTCTTTTAATACATGGCAACATCCTTCTGGCCAAAGTGGTAGATGATTGACATTGCATGCTGTTATGTAGTTTATGATTTACGAGTACAGCCAGATGCTTTTCAGCAAATGATTCCCCCAATTAACCTACCCCTAAGACATATGATGCATGAAAATGATTAAAATCCAGATGCATAACTTTACATTTATCCACATGAAATCTTACTCAAAAAATAGTTGCCCTAACCTTTAGTGTTTTCAAGATTGCTTGCAATTTATGAACATCTTCCACAGATAGCACAATACCACATATATATCAACATGTTGTGAGCAATTTTTGCAATATAGGTTGTTTCTATCTTTTATCCATTGATCAACCTTCAATTTCTGTTTTACTATATTGAGATTAACATTCTCGTTTAGTATTAAGTGTAGTAATTTTGACAACAATGATTTATGGGATTTATCTATAGAATTGGGTTTAATGGAAAACCAAGGGGCTATGTACTGTAGAGGCAACCTAAAAAGCTACTTGGGGGTCATAAGAAAAGGTAAACCACCAGAGCCTGGCTCTGTCCTGCGGTTCTATGGGATATGTGAAACTGCACAGTGTTTGCTTCACCAATCAAATTATCATTACTAACAAGTGTAGGGACATGTGGAGATAGCCAATGATGCATGATGTACTTCTTTTCTTTAAAGGGGCTGTCTCACTACATTGATTCATCTTACCTCCTGTTTTCTCAGTTTCATTTTTGAATTCAGTTGCATGTTTAATTTCTTCTACTGTTTAATAATTGCCTGCAGTGACAAGCTGCTGAGGACACCAGGTCTGTAGCTATAGCAACCAGCACTGGCAGCCTATCAGGAGAGATTGAACAGGTCTGTAGCTATAGCGACTTAAGGAGCTGATGCAGCCCATACAGGAGGGGATATCTAGGAATAGTTAGAAAACTGTTAATGGACACATGTTGCAAAGTGACTTGATTTTGCAAGATCTTTAACCTAAAAAGTAATCCTTGTAGTGAGACAACCCCTTTAAGGTATGTGAACAGAGCAGGGGTGTCAACGTTGTCTTTTCCTGAGATATAGAAGTATAATGGCATATCAGCATGGAACACTTGAGAGATAGAGAGGTGTAATGGAACATCACTATTCATGGTAATTAAAAAAAATAGTATGTACAATTGTACAATAAACAGGTTCTTATTCTTATGATTATAGATGTATGGGTAATATTCAGTAACCAATAATACACACTTTGTAGCATAAGGTCTGAACATTATACTCAGATAGGTTAATGACAGAACTGTTACACAAAGCTGAATTTCAGACCAAATGAAGGGCTATATCTGTAGCAGAAGAAAGTGTGCGTGTACCACGCGTAGAACACAGATAGCTAGAATGTTTGCTTCTAATCCTGTTACCCGGCATGGTCACCAGTCCAAGTTTCTTTTTTCAAAATAAACAAAGTAACATCATGTAAGTATTGGCATGGGAATAACTGAGGATGTTTGGAATGAACCTGGTTGCTTTTATAAAGCAGACTCACATCAGACATTAGATGAGAGAATGTTTGTGGTTGTGGCAGTCTGCCTCATCCTCACGGAAAAGACCTTGTTCTGTCTGGCTTTTAAGCCTATATTTAGCAATGGCATCATACTTTTATGTTCTCCAAGTTAAACATAGTTTTGCCAGGGTGGTGGACTGGATAAGCAGGAAACTTAGTCAATTTCCTGAAATAGTGTTTAGATGTGGAATGTCTTACATATGATCTGATTTGTTAATTTAAAAGTTAAAATAAAGGATTACATGCTCAATATTTTACTACCCTGAAATAATATGTATAAAAGATTTCTAAATTAGTCTATGATAATTCATGCAAAATATATAGTTTTTCTCAGTGTTACTGGCATTATAATTTGTATAATGTTGTACCATACATTTTAACACTATTAACCCCTTAACCACCAGGTTTGAAAAGTCCTTAATGACTAGCTGCATTTTTCAACTTTTGCCTTCCTGCATTTCAACAGTCATAACTTTTATACATTTTGCAGTGAACCAATTATATGTGGACTTGTTTTATGCAGAAGTTGTATTTTTTTTGGTGGGGAGCGGGGAATATTTTGAATATACATAGAAATTACTGTGTAAAAAAGTGTTTTTCTGCATTTGTTTTTAAATTATTTTTTACACTGCTCACATTTTACACTAAATAACCTTATAGATTAATTTTACAGGATATTATGGTCGTATGGATAACAAATATGGGTAGTTTTTTATGTGTAATGTAGTATTTTTTTTCATTAAAGGGGTTGTCTCACTACAAAAAATAGCTTTCAAAATGTAGGGAACAGTAAATGAAGACGTTTACCAAATATATTGCTTTGTTTATCTTTTTTTGTTAAGGAGCTACAAATGATTTTATCACCTTCTGAGGTCCCTCAGGTTTCCCAAGTGACTGACCTGTCTACTCCTTCTCCACTGCAGTTTGTTCTATATGATCACACAGTTCGGGGGCCAGCAGTGTGGGAGCCTGTGTGTTATCTGATCTTTCAGACAAAAGATTAATTACTCTACTGTTTACATTAGCTCAGAAGCTTCTCCAGACCTCAGAGAAGGTAATTTATTTAATCTAGACTAATAAACAGAGAAGTCTGAATACACAGAGCTCATATGCTAACTACAGACAGTTTGACAGAGCAAAACAGCATTATTTCATTCATGTATCCTATGAAACTTTGAGATGAGACAACCCCTTTAAATATTTATTTTATTTTTTTCCAAATTCTCTATGGGCCACATGTATGAACGGGCTTTTCGCCCATTTTCTGGCGTATACTGCGCCTCCCAGTCCGAATCCCCCTGTCGGACGCGGGGATTCAGTGTTAGGCGTAGTGTTCGCCACTTTCAGCTGTGCCCCGCATGAAGGGGCGGGCAGTGGGCGCGGGGTAGGCTTTCCGGGCGGGTCGCGGCGCGCTCGAAAACTCCGAAGCTTGTATGATGGCGAGTCGGCAAAGCGAGGCGCAGTGCAGCGCTCGGCAGCTCCGACAAGCAGACCAGGTTTTTTTTGGTCTAAATGCTCCGACAGAGGCAAAGTGAAGCAAGATCTGAACATGCGAGGAAGCAGATCGAAGATCGCGACAGAAATCTCGGCGCTCCGCTCCGTGCAGCAGGAGTATGATTCTGAAAAGATCGCCTTTATAAAGGCGGAAAACAGTGTCAGAAAAAAGCTGAACGTAAAAAATAAACATAATAAAAAAAAAAAACACTTTCCAAAACTCTAGAACGGTGCAATATCAAGAATTATGATATTGGAAATTGCCGGGAAATAAAGTAATTCAAATTCTGAAACCTATTCTCATTGGTCGGCATAAACCAGCCAATCAGAATAGGAGCGACAGTGAACCATTAAAACCTATGAGGAAGGATTGACCAATCAGAATCCACGCGGGATAATTCAAAATACAGTAAAAAGACAGAAAAAAGAGCTGATTGGCTGAGCTAAGCGGGGGCTTGGCTAGCTCAGCCAATCAGAATAGGAGCGACAAAGACCCTTTCTAGTCTATGGAGAAGTTTAGACCAATCAGAATCCACGGCGGGATAATTCAAAATACAGTAAAAAGACAGAAAAGAGCTGATGGCTGAGCTAGCGGGTGCTTGGCTATCCCAGCCAATCAGAGCGCGAGCTACTTCTCCCATTATGGTCTATGGAGAGATGGGCGCACTGAATCTCGGCGCTCAGCGCCGTGCGGCCATGAAGTATTAATCAAAAAATTATTTTTATAATGTAAAACATTATCAGATAAAGAGCCGACCCTTCTTTACAAATAAAGCAGTTAAAAACCCGAACAACCTTTTTGTCGCCGGAACCGGCGCTACATGGGGAATTGCAATAGAGAGAATTCCCGGGAAATACAGTATTCAAATTGTTTAAGCTATTCTCATTGGTCGGCAGAAACCAGCCAATCAGAATAGGAGCGACAAAGATCCATTATATCCTATGAAGGAATATTAACCAATCAGAATAGGAGCGACAAAGTCCCATTATATCCTATGGAGAATTTTGGACCAATCAAAATCAAAGGCGGGACAGTTCAAAATACAGTAAAAAGACAGAAAAGAGCTGATTGGCTGAGCTAGCGGGTGCTTGGCTATCCCAGCCAATCAGAGCGTGAGCTACTTCTCCCATTATAGTCTATGGAGAGATGGGCGCTCTAAAAATCTCGGCGCTCAGCGCCCCGTGCGGCATGAAGTATTAATCAAAAATAATTTTTTATTAAATGTAAAACATTATCAGATAAAGAGCCGAACCCTTCTTTACAAATAAAGCAGTTAAAAACCCGGACAACGCGTTGTCGCCGAGACCGGCGCTACATAGGGAATTGCAATATGAAGAATTTGCCGGGAAATACAGTAATTCAAATTGTTTAAGCTATTCTCATTGGTCGGCAGAAACCAGCCATTTAGAATAGGAGCGACAATGTCCCATTCTAACCTATGGAGGAGACTTGACCAATCAGAATAGGAGCGACAATGTCCCATTATATCCTATGGAGAAAAATTGACCAATCATATTCAAAGGCGGGACAGTTCAAAATACAGTAAAAATGCAGAAACGAGCTGATTGGTTGAAGCGGCGGGGGCTCGTCCAGCTTAGCCAATCAGAGCGCAAGCTACTTTTTCATAGAGTTCTATGGGGAAAAGAAATTCTGAGCGCGCTCTGTGATTGGCTAAGTTAAAAGAGGCGCCGTTATTTGGACCAATGGGAGAGCGAGCGACGCTCCTATGGGTTTTCTAATGCAATCTGAAATAATACTGTACATGGCCGAAATCAAATTATAACACTACAGAAGTGGTCCCGATGTGTATATAAAAAGAATGATAATATGGGGGTAACGAAAAAAAAATAATCAATCAATAAAATCATGTTTATTTCTTTATTTTCGTTGCACCCATACTATTGATCCTTGGCTAACGAAATCAGCTTTTACTGTATTTTGAACTGTCCCGCCTTTGATTTGATTGGTCTATACTTCTCCATAGGATATAATGGGACTTTGTCGCTCCTATTCTGATTGGTTAATACCCTTCATAGGTTAGAATGGGCCACTGTCGCTCCTATTCTGATTGGTCCAAACTTCTCCATAGGATATACTGGGTCTCTGTCGCTCCTATTCTGATTGGCTGGCTTCTGCCGACCAATGAGAATAGCTTAAACAATTTGAATTACTGTATTTCCCGGCAATTCTCTCTATTGCCAATTCCCTATGTAGCGCCGGTCTCGGCAACAAACGCGTTGTTCGGGTTTTTAACTGCTTTATTTTTAGAGAAGGTTTCAGCGTTTTATCTGATAATGTTTTACATTTAATAAAAATAATTTGTTGATTAATACTTCATGCCGCACGGCCTGAGTGCCGAGATTTCAGTGCGCCCATGCTCTCCATAGACTATAATGGGAGAAGTAGCTCGCGCTCTGATTGGCTGGGATAGCCAAGCACCCGCTAGCTCTGCCAATCAGCTCTTTTCTGTCTTTTTACTGTATTTTGAATTATCCCGCCGTGGATTCTGATTGGTCTAAACTTTTCCATAGACTAGAATGGGTCTTTGTCGCTCCTATTCTGATTGGTCAATAATTCTCCATAGGCTAGAATGGGTCTCTGTCGCTCATATTCTGATTGACTGAGCTAGCCGAGCCCCCGCTAGCTCAGCCAATCAGCTCTTTTCAGCATTTTTACAGTATTTTGAACTATCCCGCCGTGGATTCTGATTGGTCTAAACTTCCCCATAGGTTTTAATGGTTCACTGTCGCTCCTATTCTGATTGGCCGGTTATGCCGACCAATCAGAATAGCTTTCTGATTTTGAATTAACTGTATTTTCCGGCAATTTCCAATATCCTAATTCTTGAAGTAGGCTATTGGAAAGTGATTTTGTTTAAGGTATTTTTTATTTTGTCGGTTTCAGCTCTGTTCCTGAGAATGTTGAACGCCTGTATACAGGCGATTTTTGATTCATAATCCGCACCGACATCTGGAATGATTTCTCGCTGTTCCAGCCTGTCTCGCATCGGAACTGTTTTTCGGCGCAGTCCCACACTGCGCCTAAGCCCCGCCCTGCGCCCATGTCCCCGCATTGTGCCCCACACACACTGGCGAGGCGCAGGGAACTTTTCCCCGCATGTATGAGTGCGCTACCCCCGGCGGCGAATCATAGGCGCAGCCCCGCTCTGCGCCTCGGTCCCCGCACTGCGCCCCACACACTGGCGGGGCGCGGCGGACTTTTCCCCGCATGTATAACCGCACTACCTCCGGCGCCGAATCCTAGGCGCAGCGCCGCACTGCTCCTCGGACCCGCACTGCGCCTAAAACACAGGCGAGGCGCGGCTGACTTTACATTGTATGTATGAGGACGCCCCGGCCCCGACATAAATCAGGCGCAGATTCCGCCGGAAAACTAGCGGAAAGGTGCGCCCCGACCCGGCGGGATTCACACATGTGGCCCTATGTTTTTATTTTATTTTTTTTGCTATTTTTACACTTTCTTTTACACTCAATAATGTATTCGCATACACCTGTGCATACTTTCACAGTTCCTTGGTTCCCTTTTGGTCCCCTAGTCCCAAAGTCACACACATTACTTACGTGACTATACATCCAAACACTGGCATAAGTGGTCTCTGCGAGGCATGTATGGGCAAGGACATATTTTATTAAGTTTCACCAATATAACTTTTTATTTATAATAGACGGAACATGCCATCATTACAAGGAAAGGCATATGCTGTATTTAACACTAAATTACATGTTGTCTCACAGTAAAAAAAAAGTTTTAGGGCTGCTAGAATGCAAGGAAGCAAAAACAAAAATTTAAATTTTTAAATGAAACCCTAAGGGAAAAAATTGACTGCAATTTATTAATAAAAAATAAAAATTAAAAAATAATTTAAAAAAAGTGAAATATTCTAATTAGTTTTTTAAAACTATAGTGTTTAACGGTTTTTTCCCTGGCCATCTTCACTTACAGTTTTTAAAATAAAAAATTTCATGTAAAAACCAAAAAAAAGTAACAAAAAATAAGATTTTTGTTATAAAATCATGCAAAATAAAAAAAAGGGGGTAAAATTTATTGTGGAGGAAAAAATATCTTTACCATCTTTTCAAACTTTCATATCAAACTTGGGAACTGGTTATTGAACAGTTTTGTGAGCTGGACTTCAAAAATTTTGCCCTTCAAAATTAACAACAGATTAAAAAGTTCTTTTTTTGATGTGACAACGTTTTAAAATTTTGTCCAATAAGTAGAATATCGCTGTAAACTGTGGGAAGCTAAAGGGTTTTCACAAGCCCCTTTTTAAAATTTAAAAAGTATAGCTGCAGAAATGGGGGTTTATTAGAGAGGGCGAATCGAATTTTTAACGAAGTGGAATTCCCTTAAAAATTTTAAAAAACTTCGGTTCTTTAACGAAGTCGAACTTTTGGGGGAAAATTCGGGTGAACGAAGTGTTCTTTTTGTTGGGTAAAAAAGCGCGGGGCACATTGGGGCTACATGGGGGAAAGCACTCTGGGAGGGAAGAAGGGCATTGCCCGCTGGACAATGTTCAAGAAGGAAAACCCAAAAATTTTTAAAAAAGACTGGCCGGGGTTCTGTGACGTCACCAACCCCAAAAAAAACCAGGCGCGACGCCCGGCAGCTCACACTCTCTCCCTTACTAACAGGGGAAGGGCTGCCGCGGCTGAAAAGTTTTTGGAGAACTGATTTTTATAAAAGCGAATTTTGGGGGGGGTTTTCAGCTTGTCTCAGGATTGCTTCTCTTAATGTTTTAAATTTCTGATTTTTTTGGGGGATTGGATCCGAATTTCCCTATAAAATGTTAATGCTATCTGCTCACGCACATTGAATATCCAAAGGGATCTAACCGTTTTCCCGTTTTATTTTATTTAAAAAAAAAACAGCGTTTTTTTTAAAACAAATTTCCAATTCATTTTTTGGGGCCCCAATTCTTTTGCGCAAATTTTTAAACCAGGGGTTAATTAAGCTTGTTTTGCTGCTGTTTTGGGCTCCCCGAAACCT